>CAJQUW010011753.1:0-76771 GCA_907163375.1 Prostheceraeus crozeri | reverse complement strand
CAGCCGTATGCACCAACATTCGTTAAACGACCACTTAATCAATGACTTGCTAAACAGCAAGAAAGTCATTGACTAAAAAAATTAAGCACCAACATTGATGTATAAAGTTAATCGCTAACTAGTAAGTCAGTGACTATAATTTCGTCAGCAAGTTTGTGATCACGTCTGGTCACGTGTATTGTTAATTCTAGGGAAGCTAGGCATTTGATCGATCGTTACTTGAACAGTTTAAGTGCGACAATTTTATATACAACAAGAGTTGAGCTGAAACACAAATGGAAAATCGAAAAAAGAGGGCCAAGAATTTTACGACTGTTGAACAATCAACTTTGTTAGAATTACTTACTCCAGTAAGAATTATGGTTATCGAAAATAAAGATACACACGGCCCCATGGTAAAAAAGAAACAGGATGCATGGAAGGAAATTGAACAAGAGTTCAATTCGGTCGGAGTAGGCTGCAGATCCTTCAAAGAGCTGAAGGAGTTTTGGAGGCGAACGAAACAGGCTGCCAAGGATAAATTGACCGATAAGAAGAAAGACTCCCGGCGAACTGGTGGTGGCCCACAAATGTTAATATATCTCCATTCACGGAAAGAGTCTTGAATATTGTACCTCCGCAGCAGCTTGATGCTCCGTCTGATTTAATAAATATTTTTGACTCGGATCACGTTACGGCAATACAAAGTTCTCCAACACAAAACACACAGAATACGGTGAATGAAAATTCATTTGATGGAGCTGCTGACCGTTCTTTCCTTCATTACCTGCAATCCGATATAGTTGATGATGTTGAAGTGGATGAAGGCGCTGTGACGGTCGAAACCACGTCATTACCTACAGCTGGTAAGTACCGAATTGTTTGATATGTAAAACTAATGACGATAATACGCCCTGATTGATGAAATATAACCAGGACTGTGGGATACGTCTAATAAATGAATTATTTACATTTATCCAGATTACTAGATATTGCACTTACTTTTTATAGAAAGGTCGTATATACATGTAGTTAAGTGATCTCGTATTTTTTACTACCCATCCTTATTAGAAGTTTGCGGTGCACACGCCCGTAACCAGCATTGCTCCCTCGTGCTACGTTCTGTGTCCCCTCTGAGGCGTATTTATTACATTTCAGAAAGTAGATTGGATTTATTCAAGTTAAACTCATTATGGTTATAATAAACAAATTCCAATTTTTTTTGGTCACATCTCGTTTTGCGTTCTTAGTATATTTATTCAAATAAAATGATCTACTAGTTAAAAATATATAGAAAAATTGATCTACGGTGTAAATCTAAGTTAATATCACCTTTATCTGATATCGCATCACCTTTATCTCTGGCATATCCGATGGCAATATGCTAATTTCGTATATAAATTTCAAGCAATGTAAGCATTAGGTATAAATGCGAATAATTAGAGAATGAAGAGCAGCTAACACGGACTCCGCCACCCCGCCAATCTGAAAAAATCGCCCTTTTTATTGTTGCTATAGAGCCTCCGGCGCCCATTAACGCAAGCGCCCCTTCCGCAGCTGCGGTACCTGCGGGTCTATAGCGGCACCCCTGTGATGAGTCAAAGAAACCTCTCTACAAGACTGGATACACTTTTTATTTGCAGTATTTGTATATTCAAGTGTGTATATTGATGAGAAAATATAAGGTGTTAATGTACCTATGTGTAACAATTTATTTAAGTTCTGAATTCCCATCTATATTTTAGGCACAAATGGTACTGATGTTGAACCGGACGTTCTGCCAACAACTAGTGGGAATTTTTCTCGGAGCACTCGTAAGCGGGGGTAAAAAAAAAACAGCAGCATCTTCTTCAAATGATGGCAGTGGAGTATAACGAAAATCTCGAGGTTATTCGTCTGAAGCAACAATATTACCGTGAAAAATTGGCGTTTTTACAAGAGTTACGACAACGGTATAACAATGAGTGACATAATGTGTTTTGTCTTGTTATCAATTACATGTTTTGTTATCGGAACTAATAATATAATTAAAATGTATTTCTTCGCCATTTTTACATGAATATATGTACGGAGCTTCAATATAAAGATAATTAATAATAATAATAATATTTTGTTTCTTCTTTCATTGAGCTATGTTCACAGTATTATCTTGTGACGAATCATTAATTCCTACCTCATGCATTAATAACATATTAGGAAAACGCAAGGACTGGGAATCGGCGATAGTTTCATTGGCGATGAAAAACAATTATTGCTATCGCCGATACTTTCCCACAAAATCATCGCTGTTGTCGCCGATGATTTTATAAATTTTTGGCGATAATTTAGGTTTTTTGTATTACGTAAAATTATTTGTTTGTGTCTTAGTGAATTGTGTTTATTATATGTTGTTTTCTTTTCCAGTTTTTAAAATGTGTTATATATTTATTTTTTCCAAATTTTTACGAAATGGTATATTCCCAGCAAACAAAAATTCATGTAGACATGAAATTTCGCAAAAATATAAATTGTGTAAAAATCATTTATTTCCAATTAGTAATTTTCTCAGCATCAAATTGTATATGACTTATAAATGTTTAAATATGCATTAAATGTACTGATTATGTCTTGATTGTAAAAATGTCATATCATAGGCGACCTATGATCATCGCAAATTACAATAATGTAACATTTTATTAAAAACAACAAATCCACTAGCCAAAATTTTTAGAAATCGCTACAAGAGTTTATGATAAAATATACACGTAAATATTGATCACGAGAAATATTGAGAGACTATTGCATTGCGGATACCGCTACCTCGTGATCCTGCCGTCGACTGAAAAACTTCTTCATTCAAGTCAATAGAATCGTCTTCTCCAAAATTGGGATCCTTTTCATCAATGGCTATGTTGTGGAGGACAGCTGTTGCAACCACAATTGCAGGACATCGAGAAATATGAACTCGTAAACCATACTTAATGACTGGAAAGCGTCGTTTCCAGACTCCAATGCAGCGCTCCACGACGTTTCGAGCTCTGCAGTGAGCTTTGTTGTATGCATCTTCCTCACGAGAATTAGGACGTATAAAAGGTGTTAAAATATAAGGGAAACAAGGATAGGCTGAGTCACCGAGAACCCAAGATCCAGACGGTAGGCATTCCAGTTTTTCAATTAATCTCGAATTTCGGAAAATTCTGGAATCGTGAGCGCTACCATACCAACGTACCACCAAATCTCTGATTGTTAGCATGCTATCAACATCACTTGGTATTGATTGAGAAAAAGTCTTTTCGATTTCCATATAATTCTGACGCTGTTGCTTCTGGCTTATCGATCTTGATATGGGTTCCATCAACCACCCCAATAATACCCGGAAATCGAGCTAAGTTGTAAAATTTCCGACGTTCCACCGCTTGCTCTGCTGTATTTGGAAAAGTAATATATGTATCTCCCATATTAGCAATAATCGCTGCCACACGATGCACAATTCGACAAACCGAAGTCTGGTGTACTCCGAATAAATCCCCATCGGTTAGCTGGAAAGAGCCAGTTGCAAAAAAGCGAAGAGTGATCAGGAGCTGCAGTTCAGACGATATTGGATTATTACGACGACTTTCAAAAGTCAGTTCCTTTTGAATCATTTCATGGAGAACCATAAAAGTAGGTTTAGAAAGCCGAAAACGCAGACGAAATTCTTCATCAGTATATTTCGCTAAAATTTCAACAGGCCTTTGGTTGACCTTCCGTTGAGTTTGTTGCATACCACAACGTTCCATTAAATAGTAGTCATTGTATCGCTGCATCATGAAGTCGTGAGAAGATGCACGTAAAGTAGAGAGTCTAGTACTAGTTAATGAAGGACAGAGGGTTGTTTAAATTAAATAGTGATTAACGTTAGTTTAAACAATGAGATTTGTTGGTGCATAGCGCATTTATTAGTCACATGCTTATTCGATGATTATTTTGGTGCATAGTAATTTTTTTAGTCATTGATTAAGATTGAGTTTAATCGATGACTAAAGTTAAACATCGTTGGTGCATACGGCTGAAAGCTAACTTTTCCCTCCAGCAGCTAACTTCTCTTGTGTAAGCTCCTGTGTAAAAAGATCATAGAAGTCTGTAGACACGTTGTGATTAGCCAGAGACTACCAAGATATCGCTACAGTCCCTGGATTATCTCAGTCATAGATTTCGCGGTATAGCCGTCAATTTCATAATAAACACTAGATATCTAACAGTCACAAAATGAAAAGCTACATTCTTTGGAGAGGAAATAAACGTTTCCTTCCTTAGACCATCTGTCCATCTGTCCATCCATAGACTTCTAAATTTCTCTGGACAGATAGGTGAGCAAAATTTGAAATCATTTTCTACATGTTCAGGCCAACCAACGGTTGTGTTACAGAAGCTCGAATTTTATAGCTAATCGAAGTGATAGATGACTATTTGAAGCGAGTCTCTTGTGCGCTTCATTCGAATGCAAATACCAATCAAATATATCGCTGGTGATTGTCAACTGAAATGCAATGACAGTGTAGTAACGATACATTCCTCTGCATAACAAAGAAATTTGAATCTGTTGTTGCATCGAGTTAGTAGAAAGTATTATATCCCAACTAAACATTCCGTCTTGTGTAACCCTCAATTCCATGAATGTGACTTCAATGCCACCACGAAGGACATTCATCATCATGGCAAGTAAAGAAGAAAAATAGAAGAATTGAAAAAGCGTAATCTAAAGGACTGCCATCATACTTCCACTTTCTGCCTAGATGCTTCTCCAAACAACTACAAAGTCGCAATCCGGCATGGCCACATTTCAAGTACATGTCCTACCAATGGAAACACATCCGGATGATCTTGTTATGTCGATTTTGTCTAAAATTTACGAGGAAGCCATTCTATCTGGTTTTGTGACATCTCAAAATGATCATGGATTAAAAAATGCGATCATGAGTTGAAATCTTCCCTTCAGCGTCGTCGCATTATTGACTGTCGAATTATCTGCGAATGCTCGCATCTATAACAGAGAGAAATCTAACAAATCTAAACAGAACAGGAATCATGACCGTGCACTATACGGAGATCCTTCTTTGCATTTACTTTCATGAAAACAATGATGATGGACATAATAAGCATTCCCAACCTGAACAGCCACTTCTGAGGAGGTTGGAACAGATATGGAGCGATCCGACGTGTGATGGAGCTCTTCTGAGAACAATGACAAGTACTTAGAAAAGAACATTCGGATTATCTTGAGAAGTGTTTTGACTGGATACGTGAAATGACTGGAGCAAATTGTTTTATCTCCATCGTCATCGCACAGAGAGTGAGAAGAAAATAAAAACAATTTCCTCATTGAAGTTTTCCGGACTCAGTCTGAAAAATGCTGATGATAAAATATCATGCAGTCAACCACAGTAGATGAAATGTATACAGGATGTAAATGTTTGAGTGCAAAGACTGATTTCAAAATGAATCCTAATAATCGAGATAATCCCAGTGGTGCTTGCTGCCTTTCACTTCTGAAATGTAAAAATGTGATTCCTGCTGTAAATGCACTGTCAGAAATATTAAGTTGGCAATGTTCGACATCCCTGAAGCTGCAAAACTTTTGAATAAAATTTATCATGTGGTCTTTTCCACCAAACGCATCTGTGCTTCAGCCATGCATTCTTTGTTGGAAGGTATTCTATGAGATCAAACTGAATGGTTGCTTTGTTGGAAGGTATTCTATGAGATCAAATTCAATGGTTGTCTAAGAAAATAGATTCTTTCTTTAAAAAAACGAAAAAAACGGTGTTCATATTTCATTTTTTTGGTGACTTTTCCGCTTAATTCTTCGCAAAATCTCACTGTACACGCGTCCTATAACCTAGTGTTCATAAATATACATACATAATGTGCTTGACATGTATTTAGGGTTGTTGTACATCCCGAAAAATCTTATCCCGGGAAATCGGGAAATCATTCAATCATTTCCCGGGATCCCGGGAAATAAATTAGTAGGGTTTATAAGCCGAATACATTGATGATAGATTATCAACAATATTTTAGAATAACTCGAGGGTAATATAACATGTAAATACACAGTGGTGATAAAAAAATGGGACTGCTACATTTTCATCAATTTCAATCGCTTATCCTGCCTTTTATATTTATTGTATAGCAAGAAGGCATGCATCATTTAAAAGTTAACGAACGAAGTTTACTGTTTAGCAACCAATAGAAATCGCACTATAATTTCTTGTCTAAATTGGTTGGCAAAATGTTTTAAAATATAATAAAATTTACATATAAATATGGAATTAATGTAAAATGATTGCTTAAATACATTCAGAATAGGTTAAAAAATAATTTATCAGTTTTTAGATCTTTTCTGAATGTATTTGAGAGGCCGTTTTACATTATTTTCTTATTTATTTAAATATAATTTTATTCTTTTTTGCCAGCCAATTTAGACAAGAAGTTTATCATGCGTTTTCTATTGGTCGTTTAGACAATAGAAAATTGAAGTCTTCCAATTACAGTTTGTTTATTGTTGAAACCGAAATTACACATAATACAGAAGAGTGACATATCTACCCTATTAATATCTTTGCTGTAACTAAATCACAAATATTATGTATTTCCCGGGATCCCGAAATATTTTCCCGGGAAATCGATTTCTCAAAATTAGCTGATTTCCCGGGAAATCCCGGTTTCGGGAAATCCCGGGAAACAACCCTACATGCATTGTGCTGGCAAAAATTTGATAATGCAGAATGAGTCTATTTTATAATTAGGTAGTTTATGATATGCTGTCCTGATCATGTATAAGCCAATTTCAACCTATCTGTCCAGAGAAATTTAGAAGTCTATAGTCCATCCCTCGCTGCGCTCAGGCTGTACAACATAGCTAAGGGAGGAAAAGTTGATATTTCCTCTCTCAAGAAAATAGCTATGAAATTTATATGTTCGTGTGGCTAGCGCTGTAGTGTATTGTAGTGCTGGCGTCCATGTTGACTTAATTTTGTGTCACATCTGCATCAATCGTATCAATCTAGTGAATCAACTAGATCGGTTTGTCATTAGTGTTTTATATGGAACCTCACTAAATATAGTAAACGTTAACAATTTAAAGCGCATGCCATAATCGAGGTATTTCTAGTTAAACTCAAATTGGTCGGCATATTATCTGCTTATCTCCGGGTGGCGACTACTTTTGAATCTCGGGAAATAAGTGCAAATAAGTTCATTTTCAGTAATTTCATAAGCAAATTGTAATTACTGTTATAACGTAATGCATTTTACAGGCCTACTTTCCTCTACTAAATTTTGGAGCATGAATTGAACAACTTATCGGCACAAGGAAAGCGCTAAAACGAAATATTGATGACGGGGTAACTATTAAGTTGCATCTAAATAACAAAAATCATCTTGGATATGGATTGGAGAAGAACACAAAATCTATGGTCCATAGTCTAGAATATACACCATTTGTTTGATTCTTTTACCCTGTCCTCCACAGCTTCTGACCAGTCCTGGAGTCTTCTCTTGACGGCCTGCAGCTCACGAATCTCAATCATTGCATTCTTTCCAATGTAGTTTCTTCTTCGAGTCTTCCAGCTCCTTTCGAACATCTTTTGCTTGAAGACGCCGTCCTCTGGCGGCCGGCAAAAATTCATCATATGTTGGTCGATTACATTATTGTAAGTACAACATACCAAAAGTAAGCACAATTAAGTACAAATAAGTAACAATAAATAACTTCGAAGCAAGTACAATAAGAACATCGTCGCCACCCTGTATCTACCTGATGCTTTTTTATCCATGCAAACATACATATATGAGTTTTTCTATGCACTATGGACACCAGCTGCTCTTCAGTGCTGTTACTGAGGGTATTTCAAGAAAATTATTATCAAATTACAACGAAAAATGATGTGCGAAAAACATATTCGGCATCATTTTGGGCTTCTCATTGTCTACACCGCTTTTAGCGTGATGTGAAGATGAGATGCTAATAAATTCCTGACAGAATTGCTTGCATTTAACCTTACTATTGTCTTAAACAATAACACGTCCATTCATCTGGGCAACAAAAAATCTCAAAGCGAAGCTCACATCCTTTCATCCATACATCATTCTTTCTGTCACTTACAGACAATATCCTTGGCATTGAGGTTCCACCGACTTTTTGCATATTGTAAAAGTCTTATCTCCTTGCGATTTGAATTTCAGACTACATTCTGCTCCTGATTCCGTATTCATTTTCAATACTTGATTCATCGTTCTGTTGTGTTTCTGGAACAATTCAAGTTTTTCATAATCAAAAGAAGGAACTCACAATTTCTCATTAGCTGCGATGAATGAAAATTTGAATCGATTGATAATATCTGTGATTGAATTTAATATCTAGAAGAAATTGAGTTGCATCTCAAACTTCGTTAAGAATATGAGCAACTTCTCCAACCCAATATTAAAAGATCATGAATGAGTGACTGGTTTAAAGCATGACCAACGAATGGCATGATTAACCGTGCGATTATGCTGCTATGGAATGTAATGCTAACAAAACGCATAAATATAGTTCACAAGAGGATTTTTTACAAATTAAGCTGTAATAGTTGAATGATGAAATGATGGTTTAGCGTCACTACTCTACCATACTGAGGGCTTGGACGGTGCTGACTTAGTCAGACTTTCATCTGGAGCGTTGTGATCTTTTAGTCCGGATTCCCTTCCTGACAACTTCCAATGACACTGTTGGGGTTCGACCTCTGGACTAGAAGATCGCGAGGCCAAGCACTTAGCCACTGTGCCACGGAGACCATACGGAGCAGTAATAATTAATACTTTTAATATTCCTTTTAATAATTCGCCACATCGGAAAACTTGTCATTCTTCGGCGATCAACGATTACTGTCTTACTAGAAACACAGAATTAGATTCATCTGCCCGCGCTTCGGTTTCCTACAAAGGAAGAACTGTATGTAACCATAATATTGAAGTGGCACATCTCAATTAGACAACTTGCTCCTTCTCGAATGGATAATTCGTGGATCGCTTGCTATTGGGAATGGCAAACAATAAGCTATCAGCAGAGGACACCAGAGCCAGTGAGAGATGCGTGCGTGCTGTGATATCACGTCGCACACACCAAAACACACATCCCTGTCTTGGCCTCGATTCAATGTATGCACTATACAGTGAGCAATGCCGAGGAGAGGATGTGAAATCATCAAGTGAACTAATTTTCGCCGGCCTGCTACTTTCTTTAATAATGATCGGAAGGGCCAACATTATGGAGAAAACTTGTGCGCAATGATCTGAATTCTTCGAATCTGAAGGAATTTTGGCGATCGAAGCACTTTGCTGAAACTCACATTAATTCGCAAGCGACGCACGACTTTTTTCCTATCTCTGTAAGATATTAGGAATTCCTTTTTGCCCACCTAATAGGTTCCTCAATGTGCCGTCCATTTCGTATTAATCACACTTCTAGCAAACCGAATCAGATAAACAAAATATTTAATTCTGTGGCTAGAAGTATTGTATATCGATTTACTTTACAATAAACAATGACGATGACTGTTGATGTACAGCTCGTTTTACGATGCAGACTATAAAATAATCGGCAGTCAAGAAGATCTATTAGGTGAACTTTCACCTTGATAAATGCGCAGGAAGACATTAGTAATACAGCATTTGTTTAAGAGATATGGGAAATTCACAAACGTACTTCTAAAAGTTCATAGAGCCAAGACACCTCCTGATCAATCAAGTAATAGGGACAGATTCGTGGATGATGAGCATGTATACCTTTGTCAACACTCGGAGGACAAATATTACATTGTTTAGAACCGAAATATAATTCCGCACAGAAGCCGCAGAAACTCTGGTAACAATATGAACATTCGAATCGGCAATTTCCGTCTCTGTAGAGATCGTGTTTCGTTTTGCACTGAGGACAAGCTAAAAATAGAAATTGCGATGAAATAATACATGCAGGTCAACGAAAACTAGGCTAATTACATAAACATCAAATTGCATTGACTTAATCAAATCAAGCGATTCACAATCCTAATTAAATGATTGCTACCACTACATTTTAGTGTTCGTTATTGTTTGGTATGTTAATAAATGCTAGAATTTGTGATTAGCAAGACATTTTTCCACGTAACGGACACAGCAATTGCATGTTGGATTTAGCTGTGGGATGAAGTGCCTGTCACTGTACCGGCTATTAACACAACTATAGTTAACAGAATAAATAAAAGACATTCATAAATTTTGTTTATGAAATGAATATAAATAACTCACAAAATGTGCAATAGTTTTTGGATAATCTTTTGCAAGATTTTCAAATAGTTCGTTACATATTTAATGTCGCTATAAACTATATATAATATTATTAAATAATTTATATACTGCATGATATGTATTTTATATATTAATCATATAATGTAGAACAACCAACTTCAAATCTTAAATATGGAAATCGACAAGAGACGCACATATATTTGTTTATGCAGTTTGCTTGAAATGTGGAATTACTACAATTATTTAATCAATTGCAATAGATGATTTTCGAAATTTACAATCACAATTAAGTCATTGTAACAAAAATGGTTAGCAATCAATTATTCGTCGACTTACTGAAAAATGGGTCTCCCATAATCTGTCTAGTAAGAGGTCTCTGCTTTGCAATAACCTGCAAAGAACGAAACATTATCAAGTCATTCAGCATTGCAAGCTATCTACATCATGGAATCTTCTGACACAGGTTCAATTGATTAACAGTTTGTTTTCTATCAGCTTGGCTTAGCGTCAGTTCTACCTTGATTTGTTGATGCTTTATGAAATAATCCCGTTTTATGACAAGTCTTAATCACTTATTAGTGCTAAAAATACTTCTGTAAAAAGGTGCTGTTTCGTTGATATCTAAGCATCATTTGAACTGTTAAAGAAATGATTAGATTCGCAACGAACATGTACAATGAGACATTCTATCAAAACTGCCGAATGAAACACTGGTATTCTTTACATGAGCAATTTAATCAAATACAATTATTGCAGCCGCCATTCATTTAGCTAAATCACCTCTATTCTAAAATAATAAAAAAAGAAAACTTCAACGCAAATACAAAAAAATGCAATGAATATAAAATGACCATCATATTCATATTTTGCATGCTTAAATTGCTATAAAAAACCGACATTTGAAGTACGAAACGTGTTGGCATACTGTAATACGACAACACAGAAACTTGAATTCCAATCTCACCATTCGCATCTCTTTTTCGTCCCATTCCTTTTCATATAGAACCTTTTCTCTGTCTGCCACTATTCGCAGTTCACACAAGTTCATCATTCGGATAGGATCTATAGTTTTGTCCCGAAATATTGCACCACTGACTGACTCTTGAAAATGACGTCTAAAACAGAAAGACATTGGAGTTATGCAGCAGACAAGCTGGTCGAAAAGTTCGTTCAATTCTAAGTTAACTGTAGGAGTACATGCGAAGTGATTTCAAATAAGAACAAAAATTCAAATAATTTTACAATAATGTCAAACAATCGGTGTAGTAGCATCATTGTAGTTCTATGATTCACCTCCATTTTTTGTCCATCGGTTTCCTGCTGCTTTATAATATCCATTTATAATTTCTTTAACATATTGTGACCACTGTCCTATTCTATTTCCACTACCAGCATCTGTAGTCCACACAGTATATCAGACGTCTGTTTTGAACGTGTATGCGTTAAGGTTTTGTACGTGTATGCGGCAGTGGTTGGAATCTATGGTAGTAGTATATCAACTGCAAGAATGAGTAGTGTTTCAAGTCATAAGATTTCCATTTTTACCAGTTATTGGGCCAAAGCTGATCAATTTTAATTCGTTGCCACGAGAAAGCTCCATTGAGTTCTTTTACGAACTGATTAATCCAATGGTTACAGCAGCATTGTATCTGTACACTTCGGATTAGAGAACGCCATCAGTCCTCACTAGGACTACTTCAATTAATGATTTAAATTAGTAAGCATTATATTCTATTACAAATGACTGCTGGGATGATTTTCATCATCGTTTGAAAATGAAATGTGTTTAATTGTGAAATTCATGCTTCAAATTGGAGTTCGAAATATTGTCATAGATCTCCGATATCACAATTTGAGGATGACTTCAAAAACTGAAAATTATACAAGTTTGCAGTAGAAACTGACAATCGTGCCTGACATATAATTTCAGAATACCCATTGCTCTTTTGACGATGAACGTAATCCTTCTGCTGTTAATGCTGCATTTTCTTGCACTTCAAAAGCTGAAATTTAGCACCTGCCGCTTTCATTAAAAACCGGAGACGATCATCGCGTTACTGTGCTCAGATTTACAGTAATTACAAGTCCTTAAAATACAATGTCAAACTTACTGGCAGAATCCTTGGCATTTTTCTTCTACTTTTTCAGTGCAATGAGCAGTACCTGAATCTGTATTGTACGTCACATTACACAAATTCCCTTTTGGCTGATTAGGACGTAGTAATTCATTCATCGTCCTCCCATAGCCCTGGAAAATACAAAGCACATGTTTATGATGACATAAATTGGAGTCTAATATTTCACATTGCTGCTAAATCATCATGGGTAAAATGGAAAGTCCTGCTCAATTAATTCACTCTGTCATGCACCGGCTCAGTGCCCTTGTGGTAGAGTGTTCGCTCTTCGTCCGGGAGACCTGGGTTCAATTCTTCATCCGGTCTTGCATAAAACCTTTAAGGTACAACCTGCGGGCCTGCATTGATTGAAATTCACCAAAAAAGAAAGAGAATGGGATGAATAAATCTTGGCCAAATGGAAGAAAGGCGCACACCTAGCGTGCCTCCGAGACTATTTGAAGTGATCGAAAATAAGGTCAGAAAGGTGCGGGTAACCTACACAATATGAAGAAGCGGCAAAAAGTTCATCTGATTTTAAACGGAAACAGTCGACAAAATGTAGCGGAATGATCATTGGGAAATGATGGCAAGACGCAGCAAATTACAGGTACAAGCATTATTGTGACGTGCCAATTTGTACAAAATTGAAATCAAATTTGTAGCTGCGTACTCAAACGCAACTTCAATTCAACGGTGAAATACTAGTAGGTTACAAATATGTTGATGTACGGGTCATTCCGAGTCGTACTGACGAGTCCTTGTAGGACGAAAGGCAGTGTCTATGGCTGTCAAGGAGTTTTGTGATAAAGTTGTTCAAGTCTGAGGGCATCTTTCTTACTGCCTTGTTTCATATATTATTATCAAATAATTTTAATCTTAACTGCCCTACCTCTGTATTAAAAATAAAAGCCATACACATGTAATTATCCTGAATGCTTCCACTTGGTTTTTGAAAAAATGTTGAATGACTAATTGTCATAGAACTTTTTGCTTCCAAAGAATTTCACTTTAATCTCATGTGCATGCAAGAATGAGTAACATGTCGAAACATAGATGCGGGCAATTCCACGCGAATGTCAACATTTGGGTAAATTCAATTTATTCCACAACATTTGTCTTTGATTTGTAAAATTCATTTTTCTGAACCAATCTCAATAGTTTTTTTTAATCGAACATTCAGGATCTCATCAATTATGACATGGCTTTTGAATAGTCACAAAGCCAAGATCTTCTTCACAAGTTACCATTTTTTGTCGAAAAAAGACCAAAAAAGCATGTCCAAAGTTACAGTATTCTCACTTCAACACGGATTTTCGATTAGTTGCATTCAAAAACACCCACTACTATTTATATCATCTGAACGAAGACAGTCTCTTTAAGACAGTCTAATTCTAGATATTGTATCTAATATTAATCATTGAATTTTCACTGGGTTTCCATTGTCCAATGAAAAAAATCTCCTCTGACCGAGGTACCTTTTCTCGAAGAATATTGATTTTTCCATCCAACGTTTTGCACCAAACGAATCCTCTAGTGTGCTAGTTTATGAATCCGTAAAGAAAATTCAGTTTGGTGCCGTTACAAGTGAGGAAAAAGTTTGTCAGGTTGCTCGCTCGGAAGTTTGATTCGATTATCCGATGTGCTAGATCGGAAGTTTGATTCGATTATCCGATGTGCTGGCTCGGAAGTTTGATTCGATTATCCGATGTGCTAGATCGGAAGTTTGATTCGATTATCGATGTGCTGGCTCGGAAGTTTGATTCGATTATGGCATGTGTTGGCTCGGAAGTTTGATTCGATTATCGATGTGCTGGCTCGGAAGTTTGATTCGATTATCCGATGTGCTAGCTCGGCAGTTTGATTCGATTATCTGATGTGCTTGCTCGGAAGTTTGATTCGATTATCCGATGTGTTTGCTCGGACGTTTGACTCGATTATCCGATTCGCTAGATCGGAAGTTTGATTCGATTAATTGATGTACTTGCTCGGAAGTTTGATTCGATTATCCAATGTGCTAGCTCGGCAGTTTGATTCGATTATCTGATGTGCTTGCTCGGAAGTTTGATTCGATTATCCGATGTGCTAGCTCGGAAGTTTGATTCGATTATCCGATTCGCTGGCTTGGAAGTTTGATTCGATTATGGGATGTGCTAGCTCGGAAATTTAATTCGATTATCCGATGAGCTAGATCGAATGTTTGATGCGATTGGAAGACATGAGAATCATTGAATTTCAGCGAAATTTAGGTGATCCGTTTTTTATGCTTTGTAGGAAATTCAATTTTGCATGAAAGCAGAGTCATGTGGCTGATCAAAATCAAGTTTATGCTCTGCTTTCCAATGTCCAACTGTGGAAAGCGAGAACTAATATAAATATAATTATTTAGCATGTAATTGATATTTCAATTAATTCTTTGCAGAACATTTAAATTTCAATCAAATACAGTAAAACCTGTCCTCGCGGCCACCTGCGAATTGCAGGCAGTTTTAGACAGTTCCTTGAAAAATTCATCCAACGAATAGGGAAATGGCCGCATTTCTCAGGTAACCTGCCACCTGCGAATTGCGACCACTTTTCCGTGGCCATTGCTGGATTTCACCTCTAAAATACGGACAGTAGATATTGCCTTTTCAATAATTCGAGTGAATGAAACTTGAAACATTAAACTTGTGTTCTTCCCACCTCGAAACTCCAGCCTCTTCATCAGGGTGTCATTCAAAACATTTCAGCCTTCTACAGACGTCACCTATAATCCCGAATTATGGCAAACATCAACTCCGGTTCTGACGACATGCAATCGTTGATTTCCTCTGCCAATGTCCTTATTGTTGTCAATGGATCGCAAGTGACGTCAAAGAGGTACAGCCATTGACCGACAAGAATTCGTGCTGAATTTCCGAAATCATTGTTATCATTGGTCACTGATGAGGAAACACAAGCAAGCGATGACAGTGAAATCCGACAATTAATTGAAAATATCTCAGCCTCCGTTGCTCTTCCCGAACATCTCACGGTTGTCGATGATGACCTTCCTTCCACTGAAGAGGTATCGGAAGGTTGGCAGATGGAACTTATGGAACTCAGCTGATGACATGGAACAGGTTACTGCCGCTGATGAGAACGTTGAGGATATTCCTGATGTGAAGATGTCTCTCAGTAAGCTCCAGAAAACAAATGAAAGTGCCATGGAAATTGCCTTACAGGAAGACCTGAGATCCTTAGTGGATCTGTGTGGGTGAGGCCAAAAAAACTTGAGTGACGAGGATGTCTTTTTCTAAAAATCACAAAACTCTCTCAAAAAATGTCTTCAACGTAAATGTTAAATAGTTTGCAACTCGCAATCTCTACTATACAATACATACCAAGTCTCTGAATAATGCCTTCATTTAGTAACCTTTCCTATTGCTTTAATTTCTTTGTATGACTATTTTACGTTTCGATGTTAGTCAATTTGATGTTTGCTTATGAGTACTACCAAAAACAAATAAACTTTTGCATCTAATCTATTATATGCCTCCCTAGCTTTTACAATTTTGATGATTTCAAACTAACCTGACAAGTGCGGGCACGTGAGAAATGCGACCACTTTTAAAAAGTCCCTTGAGTGGTCGCAATTCTCATGTTTTACTGTAGTTGAAAATAGCAATTTAATTTCAAGCAATTTTTCATCATCTCTAGTTACATGGAGGTGGAGATAGCGGTGCTGACTCAGCTCATATTAGCCTTGAATGGGTAAACGCCCTCAAGTCTGTCAACATCCGGATTGAAGATGAAGTCATTTTTGAACCATTATTCACTTATTCTGACTTGGCGGTCACATTGCAGCCTCCATTGTGAAAGAAAATGGCGGAGATCACCTGATATGCCATGACAACGACGAGCTGGGCTGAAAGGAACTGAAACTGAACTGATACGTGGAAAGCCCTGGAGTGAACGACAGCCCTATTCAAAACGGTTCCACTTCGATGATATAGTCTGTGCATCAAATAATTTTCTCATTCATCACCGACGCTGATCAGCTGCTCTTCAACTCCTCCGTGTAAGTTGCTTCTAATCTGTAGAGAATTCTAAGAATTTACAATAATTGATTAATCGAACGATATTTCATCAAAATCATTAGGTTATAAGGATCAAGAATCATTAAATTGACTTCTTGTTGCAATTTCTATTCACTTCTACGTTCTAGATAATGTCATTTTCCATTTCCGGTGTTCCAGTTTCCACACAAGGCAATGCCATATATTTGTATAAAAATTGATTCTCGCGTCCTCTTGTTGACCATTCTGTCTAATCTATAACTTTTCTTTATTAAGGCTTATCTTCTGTTCAACTGAAGCTAATTCGAAATAAAATCGTTTTAATTTGAGGATTAACTTTTCAGTGATAGGAGCACTTCGAAAATTGTAGGTCTGATTACTGATTGTGCAATTTGAATAAGAAAATATATGTTCCAATCAGCAAAACTTTCTTAAAATTGAATTTTATCTTTTTGAAGTTAATTAATCGATGTTTATTCCAAGAGATGTTGATAGCACAGCAATGTTCCTATGGAATCAATTTTTTTCTCGTCATGTCTGATAGTTGTGCAGGTTCCACAATTCAAGTTTCCGGATATATTTTGCAGAATTTCTAAGTTTTCGAACAAAATTTAACGTCACAATCATAGAGAAGACAATTCAATTTCTAAATACCGGGGCTTTGTATTTCAATGTTGCCAACAAACAATGTTCAAGAAAAATATTCTTAAGATTTGATTTATACGAAGTCGGGTGATAAAACTGCAGAATTCATACGAAGCGTTGATCTGACAATGTACGTGAGATATTTCGTTCCAAGGATAATCTCCAGACTTCAATATGGTTTCATAACTCCCTGGCACTCACCAATTTTTCGCAGGCCTCTCCAGTGTCGATTCTAAGTTCTCATGACTTCTTTGTTAGTCTGACAAAGTCTTGCACTGCTGTAATCGATTCTTGCATTTACTGATGAGTTACTTCATTTTATAGGTGAGCTACTTGATAACTGCTATCTGATAAAAATGCTTACTAACCGTACATGTGTCATTGCATTGATCAACTCCCCAAAACTTATTAATGAAGTTTACAAATAAATTGTGATTGTCGTATGTGGTCGTATGAACAAGACAATGTTCAAGAATAGCTGTTGTTTTATCATCCCATGTTTTAGGTGTCCTGGGTTCTGGCTACTACAATTACGGCGCTTCTTTTCGATTATAGTATGCCTTTACTCATTATTGTATCAATTGATAGATTTTTAATGACATTTTGTTGCAGCTAAGTGTGATAAACTAAGGAGCAGAAATGAAACATAGATATTAATTCCAATTACTTCCAGACCTTTTGCATAGGT
This sequence comes from Prostheceraeus crozeri, assembly GCA_907163375.1. NCBI lineage: Eukaryota > Metazoa > Platyhelminthes > Polycladida > Euryleptidae > Prostheceraeus > Prostheceraeus crozeri. The sequence goes on along the minus strand of CAJQUW010011753.1, from coordinate 59,018 downwards.
CTACCTACGTGTAAATACGATACCTACCTGTAAATGCTGAGCTACATACGGTCATTTTAATTGTTGAACCATGCATCTAATCTTAATGTAAGTCAGGGTTGCTGTGCATATGGGCATCCCCATGGGTATGCGGTGGGTATGGGTGCTGAGGCCATCCCCACAGCTCCCATAGCGCTTCTATGGGGACTACCCTGTGGGAACGCATCTTGCTAATATCAACAGATTATCTGGCGAGGTAGCGATTTTGTGGATAATTTTTTTAAAGGTTCATTTTCGTGTAAAAACTATCTCCGCATGTGAAAATGGTCATCATTTATCCAAAAACATGTGTAAAATTAAAAAACGACAGGTGGCGAAAAAGTTGCTATATTTAGTTGATAGATATTTGTTTACTAATGCAAGGTGATTTTTCGCCAGCCGGCGAAATCGTGGATATTGTAGCAACTAATTAGTGGTAAGTAGTAATGTTCGTATATTACCTTCACATGAAAATATATTGTATACTCAGTCTGATCTGATAAAAAGGGATCTTTTTTTAATTCACGAAGGCTTAAACTAAAAAAAAGTATTTATCTTCCATAAATGTCGCAGTAAATACTATGATATTATTCAAATATTTGTCATTGTTGTAAATTATTGAATGTCAAGAGATGTTATGAAAATTGATATATGCGGATTCTCTATATTCTTATCATTATCACATAATGATAGTCTGCACTCATTTTTTAGATAGATTAGCCATATGTGGGGGATAGTGAGGAGGTGAGGGAGAAAATAGAGCCTCGTCTGTAGAGGCAGATTACTGAAGAAAATAAGAGAGAAAGTCAAAAGTAAAAGGTGACATATAGAGCGCGAATTGTCGCCGGCGAACTTCGCCAGCGAATATCCCGCAAATATGACTGAACTTTAGCATGATATTCTGCAGTTGACATTCGCCAGTTTTTCGCAAGATTCGTTCCCACAGGGTATGGGGATAGAAGTAATCATAACTGACATTTAATCAATTCTGACTTTGACTTATTAAACAGCTTACCATCTGACCGCTTAAACTCTATGAAATATCTGTGCTGTTTGACAATGATTTTGACTGACTAATAATAGCCTCGGTTTGTCAGGCACGTCTGAAGGAGAAGACCGTTAGCAGTTGGTTTTAGGGCAGAACTGAATGGAGTCTGATTCGCACGCCTTTTTATGCCAGTAAATCCGGCGGTATATGCTAAATCACTTACATGCAGATAAAATCAGTTTGATTCACAATGATTATGTGATATCTCTGTAATACATTATCTGTTATCTCATTACATATAAAGCAGAGAATGGATCATTCCACAGAAAACTTGAAATTTTGCGTCCTGAGGCCACTTTTCAACGATAATAATCTCGACTACACAGGATTATCAAAACAGAGGATTTCTGTAATGTATAACAAGATTTTAGACACGCACGAAGTTCTGAAGTCTTGCCAGTTTTCATGTATAGTAGTTACTCGTATTAAGTAACCGACCTGTCGATGGTGTAACGTGTCCCCGTAGAGGCACATCAAAATTCTCATCAAAATCTGACGCATAAGAAAACCTTGATGATTTGAAAATAAAGCGGGGTGATATTAGCAGGATAAGCTGAAAAAGTTTCAATAAACGCTCACTGTGTAGTTGTATCAAATAATAAAAGCGTCTACATGAATTCGTTTTATCCCTAAGATTTTGCGTCAGTGTTGCAGGCTGGCACGATTCGCTTCGACTCCCATCATCTTCCCGTGTCGAATTTGGCACCAAATAAGATTTTGCTTGAATTCGGGGAGCGTGGAGCCATAGTCATCCATTAGTTCAAATTCATTTTGTATCACGCAACACGCATTTCACTATGTTTACTCCATCACACACACATACTCCTAATCAGTGGTGCAATGGACGACATCACAAGAGAATAGCTTCAATTTTCAATATAACTGAAGTTATGAAAACTTAGCATCTACCCAGACTATAGAGAATGCAACCGTCGTTTTGACCGAATTTCGTTTCACCTTTTATATTGAGCTAAGAACGATTTTCTAAATGCCGTCAGTGGTTAATGATGCTGTAACGAAAAGTTTCATCCTATTTGTATGTATGATTCGCACAGCGAGTGTTCTACGCCTGCCTTACCAACGATACCGTATTTCTTTGAATATGAGACGCCCTTGAATAAGGGACGCCCTCGAATAAGAGACGCATCCGTGAGAGGAAAAAATTTAATAAGAGACGCCCTTGAATAAGAGACGCATGTACAAAAAATACACTGCTATAGACATATTACATGCAGGCTATTGTAATATGGTAGCTACATCCGCCTGAGCGATTATTAGGCCTACTTATCTTAGTAAAATAAGTCAGTCTACTAGTAAATACCGGGTATCATGACCAATATTGTATAATATATAAGGCTTCTTGTTGTTGTAAAACATACACTTACGTTTAATTTCACACTGATCAATGAGCTCAGATTGAATTTTCTTTTGACTTGTTCGTAGACAAGAAGCAAAGCATACGCTATCTCGATTTGTCTGCGGCAAGCTTGTTAAGAAATTTTTTTCTATTTGAAACTCCACCAGTGAGTGATGTGCATATTCCACGTGATTGCGAAGAATGACAGTGATGCAGGAAACTGAAATAAAACTGCAGTTTCTGAAATTCTATTATAATACTTATCATTTTTCAATGGAAGAAAAAAGAGTAAAACTTCAGTTTTCTGCTGGTAGTTATACTTGCCGTCAAATATTAAAGCAAAGCTGTAGTTTTTCAGTTAGTTTTACTTCAGTGTGGCTTGGCTGGGAGGTCGATTATTTGACTTTGAAGTTTCATATCTTTGGAGAGAGAGCCAGTGGAGGGCTGCCACTTTGGGTGTGGGGAAAAGGAATATATTTTGATTTATGGCTAGTTCCGGCTGATTGGATCCCTAGGAGAAAAGTTTTGGCTAGTTTAGGATTTCGTTTACTTCGTGTTTTTTAATGTACTTTCGCTAATATTCGAAATTTCGTGAAATCTGGTATATACTGGGATAAAGTGATGGTTTGTCAATGTTCATGTGAAGTTACATTAGTTGAGCTCATATCCGGTGTAAGTGTAGATGTCAGTGTTTACTGCTTTTAACCGAACTCAGAGTCAACTCCAGTGTCGGTGTAAACTCGGGTTAAACCGGTAGTGTTTGAACGATCGAGTAGAACGACACGAAATTCACTTTCCAGTACAGGGCGAGGTGCGGGAAGATGCGTGCATGTAGATAGCATTATGAATGAGTTGATTCGACAATATACAGGCCTACAGGTGGGAGGACCCATTTCTGAATTGTTGCAAGTCGAGCTCCTTGATTGCCTGCAGCATTTCTTATAGAATCAAGGCTCAATGAATTTCCGATTTCATCATTTCAGATAAGAAAATTAACAAGGAAATTCAGGAAATTAATTGAAAATTATGTCACGTCCACAGATATTTGACACTACTTGTTTATATAGCCTTTGGTCACGTCACTTATAGGTACGATTTAAAATTGTACAAACTTTCTGTAATATTGAGAATTTCTTCCACAGAACAGGAATGAAAATCCTAATTTACTGTATGTATTCACGAAAGAAATTTAATATTATAAAGGACTAGATAGGAAATAGACGTGTTTTTACCACCTTATGGGCAACGAAGCCAAAGAAAATCAGCTGATATTGCATGAATTTGAAAGTATTTGTAAGCGAGCAACAAATATTCCTTTTCATTATCTCTTTTTTAGTAATTACAGAGCCAAAATGCATTTTAATAATAAATCAAGACAATTTTATATATGTCCAAAAACAACGTCCAAATTGCAACAAGAGGGACCTAGTCTAACATCCTACTTTTTCAGATGTTTTGCAAAACGCAGTTGTAAATAAGAGTACTGCTGATACAATTCTTTCAAATAGACTTTATTGCATTATTTTATGTCAGTTGATTATCAGATCTGAAGAGCGCATGTTATATAGGAATAATACAAATGAAAACCAGACGCGATTGCCAAGTTCGGCAATAATCTAGTGTGCAATGCAATTTTGTGGGAAGAAATTACATCATGCAAGAGAAAAATAAATATGAACTATCAGAAAATTTGATATAAAATTGACTGAAGCAAATAAAAACAAACAACAAATACTGCTTATGTTATACAATGTACATTCACATCAGTCTTCATGTGAATATTTTTTCTTCCACTTGGATTGATAGTACCGGTACTGCATTAAATGGCTGTATTACCGCTTTCATCTTCAACAATTATTTTCAGAGAAACTTCTGAATGAATATTCTTGAAACTTACCATGTAATATCAGTGAATCATGCTTTATATCACATGCCATTTCTAGAGCTTTTGGCACATCGCACAACGCGCAGCCAACAGAACAGCAATTTCGCACCATTGCCGTAATTATAGATATAAAAATTACCGGAAAAATATAAATTATATTTTTCTGGTAATTTTTCCGGAAAAATTGGAAAAATATGGAAAAATAAAAAAAAAACCTGTCAACGAAAAATATTCCATCTACGTAAATTTGCAATATAGTGTTGATTAGGTAAATGATACGGTATCTCATTTTGAATGAAACAATTATTATGGTACAGCAACATATGCGCAATTTTTATTTAAGAGATTGGTAAATTAAGCTTAATTTAAATTAAACAAATACGGGAAGACACAACTAGGAGTATTAAACAAACACGGATATATCGTGAAATTTACTCGACAAGAAATAGAGAAGAATATATTAGGCCTATTTGAGGGAGAAGGATATCAAGGGATTCTATGATTTTGACTTTGATTTGGACATGAATAAGCCTAAATAATCTACCGATACTTGAAAACATCACCTAATTACAAAAATCTCTATTTCTTGATTAAAACAAAAAAATCAGTAGTCTAACAATTGGAGGCTAACAAAGTTGGATAACAAAATTATATACTCTTACAAATCTTCAATAAAGAAAAACAATACCATACGAAGTCTTTCACTGTGCTTGAGGTTATGTCTTTTTTGCTACCTTTCTCAATAAGGATTCACGCTCTAACTCGCAGAATACATAGATAGTTCTCCTCCTGGTAGAGCCAGAGGCCAGCTCCGGCTCTTTGACGCGTGTGCAGAATGCACGGTTTACTATGTCGATTTCCTCCACTTCCGGAAATTGATAGCTACTCACGAGAATCTGAAAGTGAAACAAATATCAAAGAACACGATATAATATGAACATTTAACAAATGTTCTGGGATTTATACGAATAATAATTAGGCCTACATACTTTTTGTGAGCATTTCATTAAAATCATATTATATTATATTATTTATCATATTATCTATTATATTTATCTTTATCTATAGTATCTTTAATGATGATGTCTTCAAACTTTAATAATGGATTCAATTAATAATTCAATTAATAATGGATTCAATATCATCCATAATCATAATCCATATCCATATCCATAATCATAATAATGGATTCAATTAATAATTCAAACTTTGATAATGGATTCAATCTTTAATGATCTTCTATATTATCTTTATCTATTATATTATCTATCATCATCTATCTATTATATTATTAGATCATATTATTTAGTGAATAAACAATCTCGTAGACCTAAAAAATTGTTTGTTGAAAATATCTTCCATTTTATTCACTGTTATTTTTCCTAAGTCTGTACGTACTTAATTCTACATGCGGATACAATATGAGCTGAGTTTACTACGTTCATTCATGAAAGACAGCTATACAAAGTAAGCCAATTTAAATTAAATTATAGTAAATTAATTGATTTACCTTCAAATTATTCTAATCATTTAAAGCCAAATCAATTACGATAATAATTATTCAATTTTATATGGCCAGTAGGATATTCATAATGCCAGTTTGTCCAGATTGTACTAGATAAAGCTAAGGTACTGTGTGTTAAATCTAGGCTATCATACTTATATATATTTACATGTCTCTTACCTTTTTTAGAAATTTAACAGTGATTTGGTCACCTTCAATAAATTGAACGCAGCCGTAATATAACCGTACTACTCCTCGGCGACTGCGTTGATTTTGTATCATGTACTCTACACAGACCCAATTACCAACTTCAATTGTTTCTTCCACCATTTCCACATTGTCATTGTCATCCTCTTCACTGCAGCTTCCGACATCTTGGTCAAATTCAACAACTTGCTCTTCATCATCTTCCTTATTTGTTGTATGGTCAGCATCCACAATTGCTGGTTCAGTGCCGACTTCAATAAGATCGGGAACTGTCAGGGCCTGGTGTTGGTTCTGATCAGCTTTACGTTTATTAGCAAAATGCCTCACCTTGATATTGTAACTCACTTTTGTAAGTTTTGCAGAGCGATCATTTGTGAGGCGATTTCTTATTTTCGTCTTTTGCATGCCATATTCTTTGTTGGATCTCTCTACACAAGCCACAGATGCTGGAAGACTGAGAAGTTGTTTAGCGACTGGCGCTAACACTCTAACACAAAAAGTATTCCACCATTGTAGTGGATCCGTTTCATCTTCAATCATAGACCAGTAAAGTTCATTACTATAAACTGGCCCATCTCGAGATTTGAAAGCTATTATGATAGCAAATATTTCTATTCCTTTGAAGCTATGGCTGTCATATGCAGTCGTATGATACAAACCGCAATGTTGTTATTCTATCTTTTTCAAATTACTAATGAAGTGATTAATCAAAATACAGAAATTGAACGGAAAAATTACAAGTGGAAAAATATTATATTTTTCCGGAAAATATAATTTCCAGAAAATTTTCCATTTCATATCCTTAGCCGTAATGCTTTTTTGCCACGATAAGGACCGTACTAAAATGGGTTCAAATTTAGGTATCTATTTCTCATCTAGCCCTTTTAAACAATTAAATATCTTTGGCATTCACCATGCAAAATAATCTTGAAAATGTAATTTTGTTGAAAATCTATCAATTTATGAGATTTTGGTGGCTGTGGAATATGATCTGATAGTGCTTTATAATTTCATTGCGTTAACATATACATTACACGTTTGTGCAGCCCAATGAGAAAAATCTTTTTTAAAACCATGGAGTAAGTATGCTTGCGCTTTGATTAAAACCGGATCAATATGCAGAATTTAACACTTAACACTTTACACCAGATATGATCTCGACAAGGAGTTATCCTCTAGGGGTCAGCTTTTGCAGTCCGAGTTATCCATGTAGCAGCGTGATTTGATGCTGGAAATATGTATTTCCACATAATTCAGTAAATGGCTTGGATTTTAAGATTTTCATTCAGTTGTAAAATACAACGGCTATCGCAAACTTTGTAATTGAAAAAGTGTTCGATTCCTTTCGATTCTTTCAGGTTAACTCTACACCGATAGTTTACTCCAGGGTGACAATCACACTTTGGTTCACATTATTCAGACGCTGACATTTCATCAAAAATTTATGTATGATATAAATAGACTGAGAAACTCAAATTATCAAAGCTTATTAAAATTAATGAATCAGGCTACATTTGAGAACAAATACATTCGCCCACAAATTCATTATTAAAAGAGATACAATTTACAAAAGAAAAATTTTCACACGACTGACGAGAGCCTGAGTCACGGGATCCTGCATCATCGATGTATAAATACGCCGTTGACTGTGGTTTTTTTGTAGGGGTATTTTTCAGTGATGGCTAGCTCAAATTCGACTTTGTCTTTGCGTATTTTGGAAGTCCTTTTTATTTTGGGACTCAAACCTGCACTGTGTGTCCAAAAAGACAATGCCTTTTGCCTTTTATTATCGTGGTAGTTTTCATTTATGTGATGCTTCATAGAAGTAGATTTTCATTGTAAATCCCCTTCTGTCAACTTCCATAGCTATTGTTTGTTGTGTGGTAGATTTCTATGACGTCATGTTAACGCTAGCATTTGGCATCCTACATTGTTATTTCATTCGGTCGTCACACATGACTGGAGACAACGAAAGCGCTCATGTGAAAATTTATCATTTAAACATGTATATATTTTCTTTTAATAATGAATTTGTTTTCAAGTGCATTGTCAAAATGAACTGCTTCAAAGTAATGAATAACAGTCAATAAAAATTTGTTTTTACAATCAATGAAAATTTAATCATGAAAAAACAAAAATGATGAATAAATAATTAATATTTACATTTAATTAATTTTTTTGAATACGGCCTATCAGAGAAGAAGCAAGGCATTTTGTGCACATATCGCCTAGTGTCTCCTTCAACTTGGCAGCACTTCCTCGTTCCTTCAATATTATGCCATTGACAGGTATATTGACTCGCTTGCATAGCCTAGTTAACCATAACATTTCCTGATAAATTAGTAGTAACCAACATTCGCATTGACATACGCTTGCTATCGCATTTTCTTTTGATTCAAATGCACCTCGAGAGATACGATTAGAAGAAATATGAACATACACAAAACCTTGTCGAACAAATCACTGTTATCTTGGAAAATTACTTTTGCAGATTCTTGTTACAACTTTCTATCTTGCAATATAATTTATCCTCATGATGGAATCGCTCTTCCATTGTCCGAATGCAATGCCTAAGTGCTTTTCGAATTCACTCCTCTAATTTACATTGAATGCGTGCCTGACGAACGGAATGCAGAGTTTTCAATACTTCTGCAAAGTCTCTGAAGTCGTTGTCTTTTTCAGAGCAAGTGATTTATAAGTGTAAATGTTTGGACGATTCGTATTCTTGCTAAGTGCAAGTTGGCAGTTGCTGTACCCGTTTACCGGTAGCAGTAGCAGAAAACTCTTTGGAAAGTAGCGTTAGATGAAGGATTTTCATCCATTTTCATCCAGCATTCGATCTGTAACTGTATGGTTTCTCTTACATAATCTATTGTTCCAAGAACTTCTAACACTCGTGTCATTGATACGTAAGTTTCCTGAATCTGATGACGTTGACATTTTCCTCATTTCTCTCAATTCTAATTTGCTTAATGACTTCTTTTCTGCTTCAAGTTGTTCTATTGAACTTTAGCTCTACATTAGTCCAGTGCAAATAATAAGCCCTTTCACATTGGGCATTATGTAGCTGCTTTTAGTTATTTCATCGCATTTCGATTAGGACCGCACCAATTCCTTTTTTCGAACAATTTGATCAAATTAGTGTCATAATGCTGAGAATATTCGCTCGTTACCTGTGTATAAAACCACCACTGATTCTTCTTTCACGACACTGACTTTGCTGGTATTTTCGTGTGAATGAGGATATGCGGCTATCAAATTGCGAAAAGATTCACATCACTTGCATGAAGTCTAGTTCCGGCATTATTGATGGGATTGATGGAACGAGTGGAGTGGGAATTCGATGCCGGCGTCGATGAAAAGGCTCTGTTCCAAACATCTGTCTTGCCAAGGACGACCCCGCCGAAGTGGAGATCCTCTTCCATCTCTATGCTGTTGAATGACGTCATCTCATTGGTCGTTAACTACATTTGAGGCGAATGCGTGAAAAACTGGCTCAAACTTCACTGCATCTACTTTTGATCTGTCTAATGAACCGGAATGTCCCTTAAACTTCTTCAGCGACCATCTGGTTTGCTCAAACAGAGTTATTTTATCGACCGGATAACACTAGCAATTCTTCCGATCTTCCAATGTTTGCATTACCAATCAGCTCAAACCACATCATCCTGTGGCAGTATTATTCCCTTCTTCAGGAGTCTGCTGTATTTTTGATCAAATTGCACCATAATGTCAGTCACTTTCTGCCCGCCAACAGGCGTGCACTTTTTGAAGTCCTCACACTTACTTAGGCAGGGTTGAATATCATCCTTTGCAAACTTAAGCTTCATGAAATCCAATCGAGCTGTGAAGCTATCGTCTTCGTTCAAGGCATCATTGTCCAATTGTTCATGGAATCAAACTCGATGTCGAACCTTCAATCCACACTCAACTGATGTAGTGCCTGGTTACTATACTTGTCTGAAATGTCTGAAGAGTCGGAAATCAAATAATCATATTCCAACATGATATTCTTAATGATTCTAATAGTTATAGTTTTGCTTTCCAGGATCAAATTGTGCAAGACTTTTTCATTTGGAGAAATGGCAACATCTGGTAAGCTCCGTCACATTTTCGATGTTTAGCTATTAACATTTATGCCGGTATTGTCAATGTAGGTGACAATAGAACGTCAGCAAAAGTGATCATGTAGAAATTAACTAACGACCGATGTTTTTACTTCAATTTTGGAAAGCACACGATTCAAATCACTCAATCGGTATCTAATCGATCACAAATTATGTACATAAAATGGTATGGGATAATTTTTTTTTATTATACTTACGTTCGCTTTGTGCAGATCACGCACTCGACTTCAACTGTATTTAAATTGCGTCATAATATGAAAATATCGAAACTTTTGTGTAAGGAAAAATTATACAATTGAAAAAGTACAGTTTTAAGTATTCTCGGGCGATGGTTAATGGCTTGTAGTAAGACACTTGAATATCTATAATCTATGAATCTATATCCATATATACACACCGGTCACAGGTTGTGTTGGGTCGAGTAAAACCTGATTGGCTGCAACCCTGCTTTGTGCCTCTCATTCTGTACATATCTTTTTCCGTAATTAGCTTATAATTTTGATCATTCATGCATTCACGTCTGGCTTACCGTGGATATGGAGATCTATGGAGATCTCCATGGATGGATATCGGAGCTTTTGAAATGTCCATGGATTTCGCGGAGATTTCTTTGAATAAATGTTTCCAATACTGCTTCAGAAATGATTTCAAGTGTATTATTGAAGCAAACATGCTTACTCACTACTTTAATAACGATAGATCACAAAACCTCAAGTGAGCTGAATATGAAAACGTGTTTCGCCTGGTGACCGCATGGTGGGATAAGATTGTCGAGGGTTTTATCCAGGAAAAGCTGAAGATGTGATTGTCGATGAATGAATCCAACAAAAGTGAGAGATAGGATTGTCGATGAATGAATCCAACAAAAGGCAGGGATAGGATTGTCGATGAATGAATCCAGGAAAAGTCAGGGATTGTTAGTTTTGAAAATGGTGCTGTCCGAAGCTCCTTGAAAGTATTTTGCAAAACATGGATTTTATCCCTACTCTGATAAACATATTTTATAAAATGAGTTTACTGACTTTGAGTAATCCTTTCTTTGCAGGAACTTGGAAAGTAATTATCTTTGCTGAAGACATCAGTCTCGACAAGAATTTCCTGTTTTCACCTGAAACAACTTTGAGCGAAGTGTTGGATAGTTGGAAGAAACATTTCGGTATTTTTGGCCACTATGTCTTCAAATCCGAGGACAGGAGAGAGGATTATGATCTGGATTTTACTCTCCGGGATATGGGAGAGAGTAGAGATGGCTCGAAGAAGGTGGAACTGGCGCTCGTCCTGTCAGATCTCCCTACACCTACTCCAACGCGAAACATTTATGTGGTATTGAATGGCCGATACAAACATTACCACGTGAGGCCATTTGATCGACTCAAGTACATTATTCCAAACTCTGCTGGAATGACTTATTCATTCAATGGAAGGATTATCAATATTAGCAAGACAATTCGGCAACTGAAGATTCCTGAAAATGGGATCATCACAGCCGTGAAAACAATCCCTGTTAAGATCTCGAATGGCAACCACAAGACATTGAATGCATTAGAGGGATCAGTGACATCTCAGCTGAAAAATATTATCAAGAAATTTGAGGAAGAGAATTTCTTCGTTAAATCCAAAGGACGAATTGTTCTGAGCGACGAGCCGATTGACTGTAAAGACGCCGAAGTTTCGGTGATCAGACCGAAGTTTGAAGTGAAGATTGGGCATCAAAACTTCACATTTCCCGCTAACGGAGGGAAAGTTTCCTTCCAAGATTTCACTTTTGCTCTCTCCATTATCTCTGGAATGAAAAGGTGTGAACTCTCCCGTCACACGTACGTTTGTATGGGATGTAGAAGGCGAATTGGTGACAATGAACAGGAAGGGCAGTTGGTCAACATCGAGTGCTGCCGTGTCCGCTCGCTGTCGTTAAAGGTGGAAGAGGCTCCAGCTCATGAAGGTGAGTTGTTAACACTGTATATGTGAAATCTTGGTCTGTCATTCTGATTTAAGTTTTGAGAATGGTCAAGTCCTGTATTTTGAAACGCAAAATGCACTTTAAGCCTGCACTATTTACCCAACAGAACATCTTGAAAAATTTGCACTTTCAAGATGATCTTTCAAGCATCCTAGAAATTTCAGTAAGTAAGAATAGAAATCCAACAGGTGATGAAAATGTCAGAAATGTGGATAATCATTTTTGAAATTGAAATCACTTAATTCGTACTTAACATGGATATCTGACTAATTTATGAAGGATTCTATATCACATGTTTCATCTGTAAAACAAGTTCAATGTCAAACTATACGTTTTGAAAATCGATGTATACAACTATCTAGGTTACTAAGTTTGAATTGAGTTTGTCATTCCGTGGCTTTTTGAAGTTCGTGATGGAAATCGGGTTTATAGCCTTCGAGTTGTCGGGATCACGAACCTTCGACAAAACTATGAAACAACAGTCACTTAGTTCGTTGCTAAATGTCGAAGTTCGCGAAGTTGAAGGTTTCTCGTCTGTCGATCATTTCAATTCCTGTGTCGTCTTGCAGGCCATTCAAATCTCCGCTTTTCTCATCATTGAAAAGTTTTTCTTCTCCAAGAGCTCTATATTTTGTTCGCTTTGTCGATAGAAATTGCACGTTCCTGTCATTTTCTCTATTTCGATTTTGCAGAGCTGAGCTCAATGCTTGATGATCGCTGTCTCACACAACTGTTGAACGACATCTTTTTCGTCACATACTCAGCAACAACTCAAAGTGGGTGTGATATTTTGGCTATCAACCTTATGAGACAGTCATTGTTTAGGGACCTGCGAATCGACAAATTTCGAGTCAAATCGGTTTGTGATTCCCAAATCGAATCATGGGAAACCTAAATAGGCCTATTTAAACTTCCTTTTGTGTACGATTGACTTATCCAGCAATGCCGCTAGCCATTAAGAAAAAAAAACATTGAAATATGCATGCAGTGACATCTTTGTACTCGTAAAGAAAAAGCGGTCAAATTGAAGTGGCTTTATTTTTCTGAGATACATAATTGAAATCTACTGCTCTTTGTAACTATATACAGCCTATTTCAAATGAATATTGACGCTAGATTATGAGTTAGATGGATGTTTGATTCTATGATTTGACAACATGCCTTGAACTGCCTATTGGCCCTGTTTTGTCAAATTACCCGCATGTAGTTTGATGACATGGACCATGTTCATGACCTCAGGCTTGTAGAAAAAAGTCCTTTGAATCTCACACAGGACTGGAAGTGTAGCCTCCATCAATCGCTCCTGCACTTGAATCCTGAGTCCGAGAAAGCGCCAATTTTCATGAACAAACTACAGAGTTGATCATAAAAAACGGACCACCTAAATTATGTCAAACTTCAATCGATTCTCCTGCTTTTCAATTTCATATTACTTTGAGAGGCCGTACACCATTCGAGAGCTTATGTTCTCACCTTTTCAATGAGCTATCATATATTTGTATCCGTCATTGTTTAAGGTAGGCAAAGGTGAAATGTGAAAATCGCCACTTTCACAAATCTCAAATTTTCAATATGGAAGCTTTTGAGCATGATAATGAATCAAACACGAGGTGAAAGCGCTTTCTCTGAGCATTCTTTTGATGCATTACTCGTCGAAATCGGTGCACTTTTAGAGAAGTTGTGATGTACCAAATTTGTTGCATAATTTTTGTTTCTGAATGTTGTTGAGAAGTTGTTCACATCAAAACAAGGTCATTTTTACACTTTCAATATCTATGGTGTCTAGACGTCTGCTCTGCACATTCGAATCAAATTGTTGAATGACCCAGATAATTTGTAAACAAAGTTTCTATTCGGCTCCGAATTCATCTTATGTCATGATGACCGAGTCGAAGCTTGTGAAAGAGTTTTTGAAGGGCAAAGTTTCAACTCTTTTGTCTAACGGACAGTCCGAACGGCTAGTTTGCCGAAAAGTAGTTTTCCCAAAGATCACCGTCAAAGGTGGAATAACTGATGTTTTTCTCCCGTCCTAGAGAAGTTGGATCCGGTCGGAAAGGAAAGAAATTAAGCTTTCGAACAGTTTGGATCATTATTCGCGTGGTAGGAAACGATCCCACTCTGTTTTCGGCCAATTAAGGAGTTCATATCTGAAACTCTCGGTTTCTGCCAAATCGCTGACCCGTCGTCTGAAGAACGAGCACTTCATAAGCCGTAAGAGATCATCAGGGATCGAATTGACCGCCAGCCAAAAGAGCTTGAGGCTGAAGTGGGAGATATTCCATTGCCACTGGCTTTCTCAATGGAATCGAGTTGTTTGGACTGATGAAGCGTCTGTATGTCTCCGAGGTCGCAATGACGGTTTGAGAGTTTGGACGAGGTCATGCGATGCAATTCCTCATCATTTGACATCGCCTGAATCAAGGAGGTAAAAGATTGCTGATTTGTGCTGAGATACGGATGAGTGGCCGAACCTGAACTCCATATCGAAAGGCACAGCATGAATTCCGATGGACATATAAAAAAATTGTAAATGCACATAAATTTACTGAAGCTCGGTGTTAATCGATTAATTATTCCTGAAGATGGTCTTTCTCGACTTGAAGTTTTGTTAAGGCAAGAGAGGGAGAGTTTAGATCAAGTAGTGATCAATAGCCTGATCGAAAGCATGTCTTTCCGGATTCGATAATTAATTGAACTTTCTGGTGAGGTTGCGAAATATGAGTGACCACCTATGAACCTACCACTGGCCCTTTTAACGGCCAGATGATTCAGGATAAGAGGAAAATTTCGTCTCTGTCAACCAGATGACCTACTCTCAGGGTCTACTGCCAGGGCTTAAGATTCCTGACGAATGACAGTCTGAAAAGTATGTCTTGCAAGATACAAGGTTTTGCAGGAGCCTGCTGATGGGCCGTTTACAATTCTACATTAAATCAGTTATTGTGATTCATCGGACTCGGTCAGAAAGATGGACCAAATCCGAAGCCCTGGTCTGAGCAGCATGTAGCACATACAGGGCAATTATTAATGATGTAGCACGTACTGTAGCTGATCCGACGCACTTTTTCAATCTTTCAACAACCGATGCTCTTAATCACTTTCATTGAGAATCCAGCATGTCAAACACATTGCAATGTCACTTTCAAGTAGCAGCGAACAGGAAGAGGCTATAAATCAAAAGAAAGCAGTTGAAACAGTTTTTGGTCGGCCGACGCGGACTGATTCGAATTTTTCTCGAATCGCAATTTCGAATCGAATCGAAACTTCCCATGTCCCTGTTATTGTTTTTCTGGGCATACTTTTGAAATTTGAATTGTTGCAGAATTTCGATCCGTTCTACTTGATGAATTCTTAGGTGACTGGAACTCAAAATCACTCTAACTTCACAACGTCTGTCTTGTCTAGATGCTTGACATCAATGATGTATTCCGTGGCCGTAAGAGTGACATCATGTTGGCTTCTATCGTTCACTACACCAACGGACAGCGAATCACGTCGACTGATGAAGTCACCGTCAATATCGTGATTTCATCAGCAGTCGAAGTTCAAATGGTAAACATCTCTTTCATATCATTGTTGCATTGGTCGAATCAAACGACTATTCCTATTAGAGGAGCAAGTCCACAACTTCAGACTAAGAAAACCTCGTACAGAATGAAATACAAGATAATTGTGTGGGACGGAAAACATGGCTGGCTGCAACTCAATCTATTACAGTTTTTGGATGCTTTCTGTGGGCGCATTCGAGTACGTAAAAGTTGAGGTTGTTGAGTACGAGTTTGTTAGATGCATTTGAGCCAATGGTGAAGCCATAGACTTCTCTATAAATAGTGGTTCTGGCCTGGAAGCGAAAAAAGTGCGCGTGCGTTCGATACCAAAGTAGGGGTAGAGAGAAAGGCAGCCACAGGCTGCGCTCTCTGTAGGAAGCTCACAGATCATTGTCTTAACAAGACGAACATGACAGATCGGCGATGCAGCCAGCGTCATCGAAGCCTGTCTCACGTGTTGTCCATGGCATCCTCTGTCGACCACACAAAAGAAGATGAATCGATCGCTGTTTTTGCGTGAATCATCAACTAAACGCAGCTGCCAGTAAAGTGTCAATGCATTAGCTGTGTGAGACTGGTGTCAGTCACAGATAACTCGATCGGCATCCCACGTTGTCTTCCTTCGACCCCGGAATTCCAAAATCCAGGAAAATTTCACCCGGGATCAGCTCGTGATTGAGTAGAATTGTAAATATCTCATTACAAAGCATAGATGGGCCTACATGTTGATAGCATGTGATACGGGTAGTGATTTAAATGCCGGATTCCTTGGGTTAGTGCAAATCCCGAAATCCGAGGATTTATTTATCAATTCAGTTGTTATTTTGGTCGTATTTTTATAGATGGTTTACTGCTTCGGTAGGGGAAACCGATTCGATTTTGGAAAACTTTTCAATATCTTTCTTTGAATTGCTTATTAAGAATTGTAGCCTACATATTACAGTTGTGTCAGCATATTTGCATGTGTGATTGTATACTTGCGCCCTTTGTGTTTTCTTATCATACGTGTATGTACAGGGTAGAGATTCCACAATCCCGGAAAATCTCGGTCACGGGATTCTGGGATTGAGTAGAATAGTAACTATGCTATGAAAAAGCACATGTGTTTCCCAATGATTATGCTGGGATGTGGGAATAGCAGAGAGAGGGAATTTCCAAAAGTCAGTTTACTTGCAATAGGCCTTCATCACAATTGACAAGTCAACTTAAAGTTTATTGCGCTTTATGCACAAATTGATAGCGGCAACGTTGAGAGTAACAGGGAACAGTTGCGAATTCCTGATTTTTGCACTTTCAATCCGCGATTTCTTGAGATTCGGGATTGGCAGAGTGAAGATCCGGGATTAGAGCCTGCCTACAAAGTCCCGACTTTTCTTGATCCCGGGATTTGGCATTACAGGCTCTGACTCGGGTTCGAGATTCACAAAATATGAGCACACCAGCTGCATCTACAGTATATACAAGTAAAATGGCAAGATAATGAAAATCACAGCCATTTCGTCAATGCAGTGCATGAGCACATTGAGATTGCAAAATCTCTGCCTCTGGATTGTACGATTGAAGAATATTTTACATGTTTTTTTACCGCAAGCTAAGCTGAATAACAACTATGGTCAAATGAGAATAATTCTTCCTGAACAGATTAATCCTGGTATTGAGTTAACCAATAGCTAATATGTAAACGAAAACTGTGGATTAATGAGAAATTTGCATCCTAAAGAACCCAATCCCGAGGATTAGCTCTATTCCTAATCCCGGTATTGTGTATAGGCCTGTATCGCAAATACTTATCTTCAAATTGGTCATGCTTTCAAGTATTGTTAGCTTTGGCAAATGACAAGATCAAATTAAAGGCTCGACCTTTATTCAAAAAAAGCCTCACCAATGGATTATTGAAAACGTAGCGTTGACGATTATATTGAAGTATGAAGAGCCTAATTCAATCGTGTGAGCAGATTTCTGGTGGTTTTAGCTTCGCCAATTTGTCTTACTTTAGACGGAATGCAGGCTCTATATTGTAAATTGGTTGGGATTGGAATCCCTAGTTATCTTCCTTCGACCAAATACTGATTGATATCTTGTTCTTGTGCTCTACAATAGACTGATGGTCTTAACTTGTTGTGTCCCCGCATGTACGACTGGCTATGATAGGAAAAATCCTGATGGCGTCTTGCTTCATACATTTCTTGCCAACTAAGAAATGTGTGGATTAAGAAACTTTAATAAAATCGAAAGTGTATACACATTGGGGATTTAATAAATGCGGAGTTACCACTCTACCTAATATACTTACTCTATGGTGGAATACTTTAAATAGGAAAGTTAATAGTTAATAGAGGAGTCCATGGGTGAAGCCGTGAGAAAATGTTATGGTTGTTTTTACATCAGGGACAGAATTTTGGGTTTATCAAAAGTAAAACTTTGTATTTGTGGTACCTTCGCCATGGATACTCGTATCTCATTATAACTAAATATAGTCTTTCAGAAGACACAATTGGTACATAGAAATCACATGAAGTATCATGTGAATGGAACGTCTATTGGGTGCTGATAATTTCACTTTCAAAGATTTCTTGTCATTGGTTTTACATCCATTCCGATCACTGCCTATATTTGATGATTTGCAGGTGATACGGACGTCTAAGATAAAATATCACAATTGAATGAGAAAGCTTACAGACACAATGCGCTCAGTAGAACACATCCAGAGCTCTTATCAATTTGCTAGTCATGTCATCAGATGATTATATGTCGAGGGCTGTTCTCGAATGATCGGCCACGTAGATCGAACATGGCAGGAAGCAGATAAAGTTCATTTCGACAGTTAAGGAGGTAAAAGGTCCTTTCCGAATGCATCATCACAATCTCAATTTAGCTGACAACAAACAGCGCTCTGCTGAAGCGATCGAATCTTTGAAAAGACGACACAGGTGGTTCAAATCGAAAATAACTCAAAAAAATATACCAAGCTTGAAACTTTGGGGATAGTATGCACCTATGATGAGTATTTGATGGTTAAAATATGAGCAAATTCTGTCGTGTATTTTTAGAAAAAAAGCAAAAAACCGGTTTTTTACATACTACTCATTAAAGTCACAACGTCATTATAATGCAAAAAATATATCACGCTTGAATCAAATTTTCTTTTTATTGGCATGCTTCACACACTCTATATTTAAAATTTCACTGAAATCTGTCGTGTAGTTGCTCCGCAAATTGCCCTTTTTGATTGAATTTTTAATAATATAGATGGTAGTAGTATACCTAGAATTTCATCAACTTAAAAATATACGCGACACTAGATTCATGAAGTACATTCATGAATCTCTAAATAGGCCACATCTAAAAATTTGTGCATTTCTATGTGCGTTTATGAGAAAACTAAGATTTTGTATTTTCAGTAGTAGTATGAGTAGTACATTCCCGCCCAATAATGCATTAGTTCCAGAAAATATACCAGACTTGAAACTTCAGGATTTGGATGCTAGAAGTCTCTATGATAAAATACTAAAATTACAAGAAATTCTATCGTTGACTTTTGTAGCAAGATGCAAAACTTCTTCGTGTGTTTCAAATAGTCTATATTACACAAGTAGTCTATTATTATTCAAGCAGTAGTGTTCAAGTAGTCTACATGCATATTACACTGTGCATAGAATATCTGAAAGTACGCAATAAAAACAAAGGAAGCAGAAGAGTTATTCACTCAGAGAAAGCGGTGAGGAAGCGAACATAGTTAAAGTCTTTGACCGTTGACTTGAAACGGTTCCACTTGTCTTTGAAGTGGTGATGACACGACTCTATTGCTTGCCCACTAAGCCATGCCAAACCGGGATTTTCATATTTGCAGAAACTGTCCAAGATGGTGAAGTATTGCATGATTTAAGTAATAGGAAGGAGATATCATGCATTTTGAGGAAAAATATTTTTACCATATCATGATAATTACAGATGATTGAGGTACAAATACATCAGTTCAGTGGTTAATGAAGGTCATCAATTAATTGACATTGCATTGCGAGTGAAAACATTCCGTCATTAATAGCATGTTTGAGTTTGAATTTTCCTGGTGCTCTCATCTTACATTTTTTGAGAAAAACGTAAGAAATGTACAAACAGGAACCGGGTACCCAATTCTAATTACAGTAATTCTATTCATAGTAACGCTATGGTAACGTCTATCAAGCTCGTAGTTTAAAAAATGTCATGCTTACTTTTTTCACATTCGGAGATACACACAACAAAACGACGATCAGCTGATGAGAATTTGAAAGCGAAAATAAATATTTTCAAAAGTATGTCAATGATACGTGCTCAATTAAATGACTTAATGAAAACAATTGTCAATTAGGTTATAATGCATATTACTATTATATAAGGTCATGCAAAATTATTGCAGTTTTATCTGACTCTTCACCATGAACTGTTCATGGATGTATCGCAAGTCAACGTTAATTTAAAGAGAAATAGTCAAAAAAATCTTTCTACAAAAGCCAACGATAGAATTTCTTGTAATTTTAGTATTTTATCATAGAGATTTCTAGCATCCAAATCCTGAAGTTTCAAGTCTGGTATATTTTCTGGAACTAATGCATTATTGGGCGGGAATGTACTACTCATACTACTACTGAAAATGCACAAATTTTTAGATATGGCCTATTTAGAGTTTCATGAATGTACTTCATGAATCTAGTGTCGCGTATATTTTTAAGTTGATGAAATTCTAGGTATACTACTACCATCTATATTATTAAAAATTCAATCAAAAAGGGCAATTTGCGGAGCAACTACACGACAGATTTCAGTGAAATTTTAAATATAGAGTGTGTGAAGCATGTCAATAAAAAGAAAATTTGATTCAAGCGTGGTATATTTTTTGCATTACCATGACGTTATGACTTTAATGAGTAGTATGCAAAAAACCGGTTTTTTGCTTTTTTTCTAAAAATACACGACAGAATTTGCTCATATTTTAACCATCAAATACTCATCATAGGTGCATACTATTCCCAAAGTTTCAAGCTTGGTATATTTTTTTGAGTTATTTTCGATTTGAGCCACCTGTGACGATGAAACATTTCAGTTTTCGTTTCATATGGAGAACTTCAGTCTAGAAACAGTGCTGCGTGATCAATGCGTGCAAAGTTAGTCGTTCAAGGTCCACGAGCTGAATAGGATGAAATCATTCAGCAATTCCACTCGACGGTCGATGTCAACAGTTCCCCAAATGTCCGAAGTCAATGCTCAATTTCATATTTGAAGTTGATTTGTAGCTGAATTTTTGATTCGATTGCAAAATTCGTTTTTTCGGTCTCCGAATCTTTTTAACATAAATGTCATTGTTGGAAATTGCTCAGTTTATTTGTGACAAGTTACAAGTTGATTAATTGTTGAATTTTCCCCTCCAATGCCGGTCAGAGATGCATTTCAAACGTATTCAATCATTTCTATGACTCATTTCACAATCTGTTGCCTTTCTACGCTACTTTAAACTGTTGTTCACCTCCTGAGTTTCATCTGCAATTATTTAAGTGTTCCTTAATTGCTGCTGGATGTTTTTGTGGTCATCAATCCACTGTTGAAGTCGACATTTAGCTTCACCAATATATTGATTGTCTACTTGGATGAAAATTCATACACAACACACGAACTGCATCAATGGAATTACGCTTAAGTGAGAAATATGATTTTACTTCGTTTGTGCTAAAAACCACTTCTTGCGCCTACTTTATGTGGTTAAAACCGAATTCATCGCATTGCATAGGTCTCCGTGGCACAGTGTTTAAGTACTTGGCCTAGCGATCTTTTGGTACACAGATCGAGCCCCGAAAGTGTCATTGGAAGTCGGCCGGAAGGGCATCCGGACTAAAAGCACTACTGCACTCCAGAAAAGTCTGACTATGTCATCACCGTCCAAGCATCCAACTCTCAAATAGCACGAACGCTCATTTTTCACATTTTCCTGTAGTGACTAATCAAGCAAGAATAGCATTACCCTCATTTCTGTAAACATTTCAATATGAACCGATCTACTGACGATGGAAGAAGACAATTCGTGAGCACTTTTCAAGTGAAATTGGAATTTTTAAGTTTTTAAAAATATTCCATGAAACTTAACGTCAAAATCTACAATGCAGGTGTACATATTTTAAGTTAATTCTTGTGATATAAAGCAGTGAGTAAATGTTAAGAATGCGAGAATGTTTAGGTACGAGAGACAACATCTGTGTCTTTGGAAGCATCCGGACATCCCAGGCTATCGTTAATGTCTTTTGTATTTCTTTCAGATGAGGAATCAAATGATTTGCTGATCAGTTTTGAACGGAAGTATTCCAAGTTATTATCGGAATACAAACTACTTGACAGAATGGAAGCTGACGCTCGATACAAGCTATCAACTTTGAGGTCAAAATTGGAAGAACTTCAGCTATCAAATGGACGACTACAGAAAAGTCTGAACAAGGAGAAAACCAAGAGAAAGAATATTGAGGCCAACTGTCAGAGACTTCAAATGACCCTCCGTCGTTTACAGAGTAAGTTCCGATGAATTGCAGCAGAATTCCTGTGCATTCGGGCCCAGAATTCGTTAAAATAAACACAGGATCCTGCGGATCTCCGCCGCGAAGTTTCTAGACTGAGATTCAATTCTCAGTCGCCTCCTGCGGAGATCGAGGACATCTTGCGGATCTGCACATTCTCCGCGAAATGATTTGATATTTCATAAGGCACATTATCTCACAACGTCTATAGTAAGCAATCTGGAATATCATCACATTGGAGATGATCACCTACAATGGTGGCCAATTTATTAGACACACCCATAAAAACGCAGTATTTGTGATTTAAATCAGTGCTTTTCTTCCACAAGAGAAAGCTATTCACTTTTTTCAATCAGAATTGCGAATGATATGAAACACAACAAGTTATTTATCAAGCGCAAGAATATACAAGGTGAACATAAAAGAATATCCCAACTTCAAACTATTATTATTGCAAGACAAAGTAACGTGCCAGGTTTGGCAATATACCATTTGAAAGATGACGTTTTAAAGTTGTTTTACTGCCACAGCAAAATCCGAAAGTTCTTATTGCCTTTATTATAACTCTGATTATAAAAATGATACTTTTTTCATTCATAACAAAACGCAGCGTTGATCATTTTCATATCTCGCTAAAATGAATAAGCTTGATTATTCCATTTTCGTGTTTTCCGTTTCCATTTAATCTTATTTGACCAATCGATAATGTTGCAATATGAACCATCTATTCTCAGCAAAATGACGTCGCAAGTGCTCAACATGACCACCTTGTGCAGCGCGAACAACGTCCATTCGATAATCAAACTCATGACACACGTTTTGCAGCATTTCTGAAGTCACTGACCGGATAGATGCTGAAACCAACGCAGTATGAAACAACCCCAAATTTGGATCGAAAATCGCGTTAGACGACTGTTGTTGATTCAGATTTGCTGAGTTTAATAACACAGAAAGTTTTCTGTTTCAACTGAGCTATGCCAGCGAACAACGTACTGTTTTGTTTAAAATCGCTTATAAGAGTCATTCACGATTCAAGATTTCATTGATTCATACTGTGGGAACGCCCAGAGGGAAAAATAGAAATTACTCGATTAAGTTATTTACCAACATGGGAATCCCAGTGATATGAAATTTTACTGATTTCAAACCTGCACCTGGTATTTATGACCGGTTAAGTTTGGAGAATCTTTTGAATATATAGGTAATGAATATGCGTGTAAAAAATCTTTAAAGCTTCATCTTTCAAATGGTATATTGCCAAGCCTCGCGCGTTACTTTGTCTTGCCATAATAGTTTGAAGTTGGGATATTCTTTTATGTTCACCCTGCTCGCATCGATCATCATCTTCGAGTCACAGATACATGACGTCAACTGCTGATCTGTCCTTGATTCTTGGATTGCTAAACCATTTCTTTATAAGCTTATAACTAGCAATCAAGTCCTTCCTATTTGATAGAGGAGCAGTAATTAAGCGTTTCATATCTCTACAGATGTGTCAATGGGGTTTGGGATCAAGAGTGCGCCTCAGTCAGTCCACCACAATGATCTCCTGATCCCGTATGGCATACTGGAGATTTTTCATTCATCAAAGATATTTTGTAAAAATAACTAAGTTTTTGATCCTTTACCAGCTTCCATGCAGAAAATTCCGCACATCTACGCGAATTATATAGTCGCTTTTTCAATCTCTCTCTCGGTTTCTTTTCTGTTTTATTGACCACCATCATTCGCCAACGCAAAGTTCTTGCCCATGCAACAGTGGCATGATCCTGCAAATGTCTTGTAAGTTGTGAAGATTCTTTAATGATTCTTGATCCATCAAATCAATACTGATGACATTTCTAGGATTTTTTATGCGTTCACATCTCCCAAGCTGAAAAGTGTCGTACTCAGTCAGTGAATCAGATTCCATGACGGGTGTTTTAGTGAAATTTACTCGTATTCGCTTGCGTCATGATTTTCGGAACGCAATCAGGCCGTTGGAATAAGTTGCTTTCATGATTCAACTTTTCGTTACTTTTAAACAAAAAAACATCATTTTGTCGTCTTTGAAGCCAAATTTCATCCGACAATTGGAGGACAAGTGGATCACACGAGTGCTAATCAGCCTAATTTCTTTAAATTTGACTGGTGCGTCTCATAAATTGACTGTCAGCACTGTAATTTTCGAACAATTGTGGATTTCTTTTCTTCATTTTCCACACTCATTAATTTCCTAATTCATTAATGAATGATAAACTGGGAAAGTTCATTGTTGAGAGATTTTGATATTCAATTAGTTACATTGTCCTTATAGAAGGTCACATTTGTCGAATAACTATGCCGAAAGTCAATGATTTCTCTGCATGAGCATCTGCAACATTTGGGGCATGTTTCATAAAACTAGTGAGACGATTCAATATCTCTGAACTGATAACATTCTCATTAAACCGAACTGATAGATTGCTCTTCCATAAACAGTCACTGATGGAACGCTAAATTGGAATACCCTTGGAAAGTAGGTGATATCGAGAACGCTACTGATAAATTACGTGAATGTTGTGTTCACTTTAATCAAATGATTGAAATGTCAATTTTATGAATATCTAAGCAACTGATTACTGCTAATTTTCACTGATTAGAAGAAGCTAGAACTTTATCAGTCTAAAATGTATCCGCACGATCCAGGGATTGACCTCTAAACTCGGAAATTGAAGGTTTTCTTTAACTGGTGCATTATGCAGGTAATTGAGATTGTCAATAGTTCTTCAGAATACACAAAAAGATTGTGTCGGAGGAAGTGACTGTTGGTCTCCGTGGCACAGTGGCTAAGTGCTTGGCCTAGTGATCTTTCAGTCCAGTGATCGAGCCCCGAAAGTGTCACAACCCTCCAGATATAAGTCTGACTATGTCAGCACTGTCCAAGCCTCAGTAAGGGGGAGAAGTGACGTTAAACCATCATCTGTCATGAATCTGCTCCTCATTCATCAAATTAGATGAAGACAAGATACTTCTCATATTACAGATATTAATCGAAGATGTGTTTTTGCTTTGAGATAGAAAGAAGAAGAAAATATTATATGAAGCTGAAAAATACTAAAAATGTTAAACACATGTTTTGAAAATATTATACAATGGATTAAGTGGATGTATATCGGGAACCCTGTCCAAACGGAAGGATTCGGACCAACTGTCGCTGTGGTCCCCGTAGAACTCTGCCGGCTGACATGTGTTTTTGTGACCTTAAGTTTCAGCGGAATTTCAAACTGTTCACCAAAAGTCGTTGTATTTGGCCCAATAGAAAGTCAAATTCATGACCTATTTTAAAAGTACTTTTTGAAGATCAGAATAACTTTCTCAGAAGTGCTTCGATTTTCAATTAGTGCTTTATTTTATCGATTTGAGTTTATAATTCACACAGCGAAAGTAGCATTGAAAATTCAAATGTTCTGTAAAGTGTAGATGTGTTTGATTCGCAGTATTTCGTGTTACGGATCTCAACTTTGTTCGCTATTGCCTCTGAAAATTTTGGGGAGAATTGATTATTTGAAAAGACGCTGTCATCGCATCATTCATAAACCCGACTGTATTTGTGAACAATCACTCCTGTTTAGGACACTGTAGGAACAATGTAGGGCACTTTAGGGTGCGTAAGCGCCTGAAAATGTCCTACATTGTTGCCCGAAAAATATTATGTTAATAATGGGATTCATTGTATACTGTTGAATGCAGAATTATGGATGTGCCGAATTTATCCGTTGTGCAACAAGATCAGTTTTATCCTAAGTATGCTCGACATCAGTGTTCATACTGAATTTTTTCAGCTTTCTGTTTGTTTGCATGCTCCCCTAGCTCGCCAAAGACGGAAATAGCGAAAGGGACGCATGACCAACGGGAACTTGTTGACACATGAACAAGTTTGCCTAAGCGAACCGTCGTGTAAAACACCAATTAAATTTCTATCCGAAGAAGTTATTCTCGCTCTTGATCTGACATTCCCGGATACGTGGACTACCTTATGATTCCAAAAGGAGCGATATCATTGTCGAGTGAAGGCAATTTACTTCTATGCATGCATCTCCATCTGGAAGATGTTAGATGTCTTATTTCTATGCATGTGTTGAAAAGTTGATGTTACCATAGCCATCAGTAGGGCATGAGCATTACTTTACAATCCCTGTCCAACTTTACAGTCCTTGCGGTCAACACTTTGCAGTTCATGGCAAACTTTCAGGCTGCAAAGTATATTTACGTCAAGATTTTATTTTCTCTATGTATCATTTTCATAGAAATTGCGTTGAATATCCTTGACAAGTGCCTACATCTAGCATTTGAAACAATCATAACAATGTACTCAATTGAATCACATCGACCTTATTTAGAATCAAAGATATCAAATTGGCAAACCATGATTATCATTAACACATTTATTACCTTGATTTCGGCTTTCTGTCAGATAGCTGACAATGTTCGCTGACTTGACTCCATCAATCTTTGTTTCTTTTACTACTATAGTCTTGTGGTGTTATTTCCTTTATTATCATTTCTGCGGTTCTTTTCATTTTTCAGTCGCTATTTGGTGAATTAATGGAATGTGACAAATACTGCACACAAAGTATAATTCTGATCAAATTTAAATAGAGTCTTCTTTTGCAACGTTAAGTAGCCTATTTACAGGGTGTCCAAAAATTAGCTCAGTTTTTGATTTTGCAGTGAGAACGAGACTTTCCGTTCAAAAATGATATTTATTCCGAGAAACGGAAAGAATTATCATGATGTTTTAGTATTTAAAGGAATTATTCAAAAAATGGTTCATATTCGGACAATAATATCGCCATTTATATCAATAGACCTATAATATGCATGAGCTTATAATAAAAGTATGAAAATCACATCTAATGAACCCAATGTTGTATCATAGGCTACGTGCCACGAATTACACGGCTTCTGTGATTGGTCAGCTATTAAATAGTGCACCAGATACTTTGACAATGGTTCTGAACATTCATCACAAAGATAAATCTTAGCTGTTATCAAAACTTCATGGACGGTTAATTGCAAGTTATCATTGAGTCAGGAATCAGGAAAACTTATCAACTCGCTTGGAAATTGTTCAACTGCTTTATGCAAATGAAAGACTGAACTTTATGTGCATGTAAGATAAAGAGATCCATTTGGAGCGTCACTGTAGCATCACACGTCCAATTTCAAAATTTAAAAAGACTTTCAGTCTTCTCGATGCCCCTGTAAAAGGCAGAAGGTTTGAAGTGGAACATCGTGTGCTTTGAAGAGGATACAAGTGATGTGGCTCAATCATCGAGCTCATTGAACTTGTCCAGCTGCAACAGTTGCTTTTCTGTCTGCAATTCCGAGATCAATTTTCATAGAATGCTGAAAGACAAATCAGGACTTCATCCTGATCTCATTTCTTTGCATCGTATCAGGCAATCACTGCAGAAGTTGAAGGTAACCGAATAAGATTCGGTCAATAAGCAATGCCAGGATCATGTCAATGATTTAATAGCCAGGATTATTTGGAGTGATGGAGCAATGTTTCAATAAATGGCTCAGGAAATTGCATCACATGTGCAACTGAAAAGTCTACCATGACTTTGACTCGTTCCCTCCATTCATCATTTGTGTTGTGATATAGGCAGCCTTTTCTCAGTAACACAAATTTGAGTTGCTCTTTTTTCTGCAACAATCAACGGCAATAATTACAATTAAATGCTGAAGAATGACTTCATTCCACAATGTCAAACGAAAGAATGCTTGCTACTCCACAGCAACTTTCCAATAAGATAAAGCGTAGCTTCACTTTCCTCTGCATGCTACCGCAACTTTAAGAGAGCCGAAAATTCTTCAGAGGGGTTTTTGGACGCGGCTTTGAAACAGCTTGGCCGGCATGATCCTTGATCTGATGCTATGAGACTGCCGGCTTTGGATGGTATTGAAGAACAGGTTGCATCATAATCCAAGCCAAAACTATTGACAAACCAAAGAGAAAATCGGAACAAAGTTTGATGAAATCAATAATAAAGAAATCACACAGCTGTTGACATCATCTAAGAAGATTGAATGCTTTATTATACGAAGATGAGTGATATTTTGAACATTCTCTGCATATACCAAAACCTCATGATATTCCCATGTTATTTTTCATTAAAAAATGATTTTTGAGCGAAAAGGTCGCTCTAACATGGAAATTAAAAGCTACGCCAATTTTGGGACGCTCTGTATTTTCCTATGGATAGAAATATTGTGCATTTCTAGTTATGGCCATAGACTTCTTAACGTCATGGTATGGCGACAGACAGGACGCTAAGATATCTAACATCTTCCAGATGGAGATGCATGCGTAGAAATAAATTACCTTCACTCGATTAAAAATCCTTTTCAGTACTCTGAGTGATATCGTTGTCTCGATCGTTGCGCTCTCTCATCAACGATATCGCTGCTTCATGGATATCCATGGCTCCTCGTACTGAAGAGTTGACTTTTTTCATGGACTTCTAGATAACTATGACAGCTATATAGATATCTAATTATAGATAATTATAGACGTCCATGCTTCGTGAAAATAATTATAGCATTCTATTTGTAGGACGGGAGCTACTGACACTTTCTTCTTCAATTCGCGCTCAAACGGCGTAATAGAATGGATTTATAGATCTTGAAACGCTGAACATAAAAATCAAATTCTCCAAATCAATCTTCCAAAATCAAATCAAGTGTCACAGCCAGTCGCTTTCAATTGTAGGTAAGGTTAAAGGATTCAAGAAATATCCATGAACTGTGAAACACTTGGCAATTTTCGTACATTTTCTTTTGCAGAAAAGAAGCTATTTATCAGAATACCATGAAATTTTAAACATGATTGAGTTCAGAACATCAACTTCAATATAAAAGTTGAAGTGAGTCACATGAAACCGTTTCTGATGTCTGAGAGCCTCTACAAAATGAGTAAAATCGCCAAAATTATGTCAAAACATGAAATTTACTCATTTTGTAGAGGCTCTCAGACATCAAATACTGAATCATGTGACTCACTTCAACTTTTATATTGAAGTTGATGTTCTGAACTCAATCATGTTTCAAATTTCATGGCACTCTGATAAATAGCTTCTTTTCTGCAAAAGAAAATGTACGAAAATTGCCAAGTGTCTCACAATCCATAGATATTTCTTGAATTTTGCCATTGGATTCCAATGGGAATCCTTTAACCTTTCCTATAACCGAAAGCGACTGGCTGTGACACTTAAGAATTTGATTTGTATGTTCAGCGTTTCAAGATCTATAAATCCATGCTATTAAGCCCTTTGTGCGCGAATTGCGGAAGAAAGTGTCAGTCGCTCCCGGACTATTGTTTACCATAGATTGATATTAAGAAGTCTATGGCCATACCTAGAATTGCATAATATATCTACCCATAGACTAGGAATTGACATGGGCTACTTAACATTGCAAGAGAAGACTTGTTGAATTCAAATTTCATCAGAATTATACCTTTGTGTCCAATATTTGTTACATTCCATTAATTCACCAAATAGCGACTGAAAATGGAAAGAACCGCAGAAATGATAATAAAGGAAATGACACTGCAAGCTAGTAGTAAAAGATACGAAGATAGATGGAGTCAATTTAGCGAATATTGTCAGCTATCTGACAGAAAGCCAAAATGATGATAATGATTGTGTTAATCATAATTATCGTTTAGCAATTTGATATCTTTGATTCTACATTAGGTTGACATGATTCATGTAAGCACATTGTAATGCTAATATTTTTCAAATGCTGGATGTAGGCACTTGTCAAAGATATTCAACGTAATTTCAATGAAAATGATACATAGAGAAAATAAAATGACGTAAACATACTTTGCAACATAACAGTTCACCATGAACTGCAAAGTGTTGACCACAAGGACTGTAAAGTTGAACAGGGACTGTAAAGTATTGCGCATGCGCTACTGAGGGCTATGTTAATATCAACTTATCAACGCATGCGTAGAAATGAAACTTTGTCATGATTATATTTCTTCTTCCCTGGGGCACGGATTCGGCGTGGCGGTGGGCACGTCTCCATTGTGACCGATCACAGGTGTTCTCTTCAGTCGACGTAACTCCTCATTGATGGTATCCCTCCAGCGCTTCGTGTGCCTCCCGCGCGCTTCGCTCCGTCACTTGTAGTGTTCTATCGGCTTGCTCTTCACATTGCATATACTCTTGTCTTGCAGAGGTTGAGCTGCAAACCGCATATTATCATCATTTTATTGAATATTTCAATATAACACAGGAAGTCATGAAACTGTCTGCCATAGTTAACATTGCATCACGAGTTACTGGTTCAGGCGAAGAAAACCTCCTTGAAAGTTATCGGATCGGTTCATGCTCATGATCTGGATCTGATCCGATTAAAACGTCGTGAAGATGAGCCGATCCGATGTGTGTTATTGGATCATGAGCCGAATGATCCGGTAGGAAACCTGATATATACGAAATTTGCTTTTTAGAACTCATTATATTTTCCGGAAGTTTTGGACCGATCCCTGGACCTCTGTTTCAGACGGATCTGTGACCTGTTACAAGGTGACCAACCAGAACTAGCGACCTGATTTATTCTCTGCGAACTAACCTTAGTTAGATAGCTCTAAATGCAGTTAAATGTTCATCCGAACATCTCAGTGATTCAAATCTCGTTATCAGAGGCTCAAAATGTGAACTTCGTAGGCATGAATGTGAATTTGCTCGTTTGTGCTCGCGTTCTACTCGCAAGCCATTGTTAAGTGACTGTGCACTCCGGAGGCTGACCTAATCGGTCAGTGAGAATTTATCTTCAACAGTTCCACGTGAGGAAAACATTTAAGAGACAAGATTGGAAACTTTCAGCTGTTATAGGACCTACTGGGATACCTTCTGCATGATTTCGTCATTATCATGAAAAGTCAATGAATAAGATTCACTCATTTCATGTAATTTTATTCTCTTGATCGAATGATTAATGAATTGCTTTTATTTTGACAGATGCTCCGAAGAATGATGCGGCCGTGCAATTCCCTCCTCCTCCTCCCAGTAAGTTCGAAGTTCTAATTAATAACATTCAGTCAAGATTAAAGAAGGTTCCATACTTATGATACAATTACATGGAAAGTGAGCACGTAATATGACACAGCTCCTTCAAACTCCTCTTTGAAAAGATCGACACGGAAATGTCGAATTAGTGGACTCCATAAAAGCTGTTCGTTCTTGTGGATTGGAAGACGATATCAAGTATTGAATCATTTTTATCCTGTCGTCTCATTGCTCTCGATAAGTCTGGAGTTTGTATGATTTTGAAAAATTATTAAAAGTCTGTGGCAAATTTGGCAATACATGTAAGGATCATAGCACTGCAAAGGCGGTTCCCACCGCAGCCGCCAGCAACCATGATATCTTAAATTTCAAGATCATGTCGGCTAGCCATGTATTCTCTAGCAAGCCACTAATAATAGTGGCCAGTCAGAGACACACAACCAGCTTAAATGATAAGGAATAAGCGAAACAAAATTTTTCGTCATTCAAGTCGAACAAGGATCGTTTTCTCCTTTAGCTTTCAGTGTTTACAGGGGATATGGGTGAGAGACGCATCATTTTCTCTCAAATCTCGAGTGCATTACTGAAAATGAAATTCAACGCTAAGCATGGAAACAAAAATTGTCTTCACACAAAAACATCATTTTTACTACAACATGAAGAATAGTTTGTGTAAATTCTCGAAGTTTGCGGCCGAAAACTCGCCCACTAGATGCTGTAGTTGTCTGATAATAATACTGCAATATCTGACAGCTGTGTTTGATTTAGTTATCTAACTTTATCTTCAATTTGATATCAAACCTTATAATCTTGACCTTAATCTGCTGTTTTTGCAGGTTTATATTGTTAAAAAGAATGTAGTTTCCATAAGGATATGGTTTTGCAACTAATCGCTTTTAAGAAATGAATGTGCTGTTCAACTGCTCCGATCATTAACCTCCTGAGAGAACAGCTGAGTTTCAAAGTGAAAGTTGCAGCCCATGCGCTTCCCACAGACATTTTACAAGAAGCAAATTCTAATGAGAACAACACAGACATTCAATCTTTTTATATTTCGATGACTTTTGATTGTCATTTTCATTGGATTTCAATCATTTGAATGAGGAGAATCCGTTTTTGAAGGATTTTCTTCTAATAAGTGAATTGCAGATAGAAAAGATGAATAAGAGAAGAAATGAATGGAAAATCCGTTTGCAGGACGATCAGCAGTTGTCAATTCTCCGATGAAATGTTTTCCAAACAGTGAAAAATGATTTGATTAACAGAACGGAACCTTCAACTGATTTTCCTTCCAAAACAACTTCTTTGCGTCAAATTCATTCATTTCCTCTTCTTTGCAGTTCGGTTCTGGCTGGAGGACTACACGAGGACAGTGGGAGATGGATTCCACGATCTGCAGCTGCCGGAGACGCCGACGGTCGGAGATCTCCGCAGAGCTCTGGCGGAGAAGACGAAACTCCGGCCGGAGGCGTTGAGGATTGTGCAAGTGACCGCCGTCTCCGGAGATGGAGAGAAAGTGTTCGCGGTGATGCAGGAAGGAGGAGGAAGGGACTTCTTCACAACTGCCGCCGGGGAGGAAGTGGAAGAGAGGAATTGGAGAGGCGATGCCCTGGAGAATGATGAGGAGCTGTTGGTTCTTCCTCCTCAGCGGTGCCTGATCCTCTACATCCTCCAACGATGATAATTGCAAGAACTTCGTTTCTATTTCTCCGAAAATCAAAACTTTTTCTGTTCTCTGACAATTGATTGAAAACTTAGAAAGAGAACAGCTTCGAGTTTGTAAAGAAATGAACTGCGATTGCACTTTCTGATCAAATTTCATCGACAAAAAAATATTTCCTTCTGGGATTCGATCTCTCGCCTTCGGGACCTGTGAATGTGCGTTTACCAACTGCGCTACTAATGCTTGCCCTTCCATCTATTTTATGAAGTTTATATTCAGAAAGTGATTTCATTTCTAAAGACAATTTAGCCAGTCTAATCAGCCTACTTATTTGAAGGATATTGGTAACGCAAAGTGTCCGTTAAATTGTGAAGAGAGCATTCATTTAATGCCTCGCCTTTTCTTGACAGCATTTGGAGCGATTGGTGACGATCGAAGCCATGCAATTTGTTACGCGCCTAGGAACCAGACTCGAAACACAGACCAGGGTGACTGTCCACGATGCCACTGTTTCTATTTGTGGAAAGATATCTGTTGCGCTGGAAAGGTGCAATGCCAAGGCTATTTTGAAAAGAACCGAGGCCTCCGCTGGTTGAAGCGATATCACACAGGACCGTGATTTGATGACTTTTTCAATTTATCCTGTACTTTTCAAGTGTTCTCGTTTCTTCTTTCGTTTGGTGTATTTGAACAAATAAATATTTTTATTTCCACAAAAGCAACCACATAATTTTACGCAACCACTCGACGTCTGAGTATTATTAGCTCGAAATTCTTAATGATTCCTCTGTGTATTTCTCCTCTTCATGTATGTCAAACACTTGATAGGTCAACTAGGCTGTATAAATGAAGAACAGATGCAGTGAAAATGTTGTTTTTTACATCCCTAGGACATGAATTCCTGCCTATAGGGAGAAATATCAACGTTGCAGCTGAGGTAGAAGGAATCGAGTGTGCTTATACAAGAGTGACCACAATTATTCTATATTGCCGGCGAAATTGAAGAAATGGGTGAGATTCCCCTTCAGTGAGGCCGCTGATCAAATCTCCGATGACGACTTTGAAATGAAGAGAATCGTTATGAAGAAGAATCGTCGTTTGAGACAGAGTTTAGGGATGTATCCCTTCCTGAGCTCTGGATTCGACGACTGAACCAGTTTCCGAAATTAGCCGCAGCTGCTCTTCCAGTAAATTGTTATTAGCATTTTTAATTATCACACAGACTCTGTTGGGATAGCGTGAATCTTGCTTTACAATAGGTGTATAATTTCATGCAATGTGAAAGATCTGGAGCAATAATAATGTACTTCATTTTGGAGTTTGCTAATTGTTAGCTTGAAAGTTGAGCTTTATTGTGCAGCGTTGATCATAGTGATGGAAATTCTCCATGTGTTGATGAACATGTGATGAAGTATAAGCACACAGTCCAAGCAGCATTCATGAGCGACCATATTGGAAGATATAAAGACTGTAAACTCGAGAGATATTTGGAAACTAAAGATATTTGTGATGAGTAAAAGAATATCTATGATAGCTTCAAACTTCTGGCGCATTGTCCGATATCTTCGTTGAGGATACACATCCTCCATTTCTAGTTCAGATGGTTCAGATAGTTCCAAATCGATTTCAGATCTGCCCAAATGAATTTCAGATATGATCCAGATGAATTGGAGATCTCCAGTTGAATTAAAGATCTTTTCAAAGTTGAGCTTGTGACAGATATCTGAAATTCATCTTATGTCTGAAATTCATTTGGAAAGATCTGAAATAGACATGGAAAGGTGCAGTTGGTACCAAAAGTTAACATACAGGGATGATAGAGAAGTTTTCGTACTTTGAATATCACATAGTCTTTTCAAACGACTACAATAAGTCTCCAAAACAAAGGAAAAAACGTCAATCACCGAAAAATAAATTTCAAAATTTTCCATTGGAAAATTTTCCATTTGCATCACTAGTTGAATGGAAGCTTGCTCCACCGACGACTTCTGAGCGCAGATATGATCACAATTAATAGTCGCACAAGCAATCAAGTAAAATGGTCTGACAATTGGTTTCGGTGGTAGTGAGGAGATCGAGTGCCGTCTTGCTGGTATAACACTTCGTGCCCTCTCGTGAAAAAAGGCACAACTTTTTTATTGTGAGAAAAAACAATATCGTTGTCCAGTCATCATGCGTTTTCACGGATATGTCAACGGCTATCACACCGTTATAGATGATGCCCGCACACAATATCATCAAACTTGCAGTTCGGCCTGGACTGCAAGTGCGTTTCATTGGATTTTCAGATCCACACTTATGAACATTATTTGCTGTTTCACGTCACCAGCAACATTGAATACACATTCGTCGGAAAAAGTGATTTTTCTTTTAAAAGCTGAACACAATTGAGCTCTTGCGTCACCGTCTCCAGGTAAATGGCATGCACCGATGCAGTTTGTTGCTTTTCAAAATTCGACGCAATGAGAAACTTTCAACGCGTCCGAGAGCCGTCGAGCCCGCCAACTTTGTTCTCACCATAGTTGCAGTCATGTCTAGAGGAACGAGGGCGGTTTTTTTACAAGATTACCAGTCAGTCTCCTGCAGTTTGTCTCTCCAACAGGACACAGTTCTCCTGAGCGGTGCTATATCTTGCTAAATTATTCGAAATAATTTTGGTGGCTTCCTTCTCAGCTAATTTTCAATGCAATAAATGGGTCATTCTACGAAAATTCATGCCCTTGAGTTCTAGACCACACCAATCATCTGTGACATCGGACTTGCTGTCAGATTGGGATCCTTATAATTCACTAGGTGACATGCCACGCTCAATTGCGCGTAATTAACGAGTAAACTACGCGTAATTATACATGAGCCTAAACATCCGTGGCTATGCGTGACATTGCTGCAACATCTGTCGGCAGTCCTGTCATAAAGACTTTCCGTCTCATGTGTCTGCATGTAGCAGAGGCTAAACAATGTGGGGACCTCAATTTCATGCTCAGGGAAGACAGAACATGCTTAGCGGTTCATCCGTGGTTCAAGCGGCAACGCATACAAGCATAGACGACGCGTAAACTGTAAACGCTCGCCCGTGCCTATTCACAAACATTCCCCATGTTTTAACAGCATCAGATCACGTGATTTCTGACTCTTATAGTTCAGCGCGTATGTACGCGCGTAGAAGAATAGAATGTCTTTAACCACGGATGTTTGGGGTGTTCCGCAATTACGCGTGAATTACGCGTGGCATGTCACCTAGTGAAATATATCCATAAACATTCAAAAGAATAACTGCACATTTCAGTTCGAGACAGTCTTATACAATGAGAGTTTTGGGGGACATAGGACGAGTTTGGAGTATATCTTATAAAGTTGAATAGTCAGTTGATAATTGAGCTAATGAAACTGAGCCAGAAAATGTCGAACGCATGGGATATTTCTTTCTATAGAAAGGGTATACCCACACACCTGACACATCAGTCGTCTGTGTCATGTCCACCGTCATTTGAGTTTCTCACAGGCTTGTAAGTCTGAAAATGCTACATGTAGTGTCACACAATGATGCGTCATTCTTCGACATTATTTATTGTTGTGGAATGACGATTTTGATTTTCCTTTAGATGACAAATACGTCAACGAGCTGGTCTATGGCATTTCACATATTTAAAGTAATTAGGTACCGCATGTAATATGAAGGAATTGTTTTGATTATGACCGATGCAATATCAAAAAATAGTTAAATAACGTCGTGGAGTGACGATTTTTGACGAAGCTTTTCAGTAGGCAATTTAATAAAATCAAGGTGACTTTTGTCAATTTTTTCGATTTAGCAGACACCTTGGTGCTCTTAAAAAATAATTGGCATTGATTTGTTCAGATGAATGTATACGATCGAGTACGGTATCTTGAAATAATCGTAGACATTTGATATTTTGTCACTATATATCTAAAAGAACTGGCCTACTGCAAAAAATCTGAAAATCGGTGTTATTTGAGCAAAAATAGCTTACAAATTGTGGAAATATGGATTAATAACCATGAGCTTGTGGCACAATTGAGCAAAACTTCGATGTTCTAATTTTTGCCCTAGATGTTTACATCAAAATAAAATTGCACAGCTGCGCTTCCAAATGCGGATAAACAATGACCACATCTAATTCTCTATCAAAATAGAAGTTCAATCGGACGATAGGTCATGAGCTAGATGCGAAGAACTCATTTTACCCATATTAGTCCGCTGCCCATTTTATAGTCCCGTCTACCATTCTGTGCATGCAGATCAAAAAGCCTCAATCACAAATGGAAGGCATTTTTATTACCAGAATCACAATACATTTCAGTAATCAATTTGACAGCTTTTTGAAATCAAGAAAACATAAAAAATGCGACCACCACTTCTTAGTCCCAAAAATGTACACCAAATCAACAAGTTGAAAGACTATCAACTTAAGAGAAAATTGGCCAAACAAGACAATTTATATATCTCATAAACAATTTATCAGCTTCATCTCTTTGAGCGATAAGAAATGACTTCATTTTGTTGTAAAATCCGTAAAAATTTTTGCTGCTTACAAAAATGCATTTATTTATCAGCTATAGTTGGCGCTTGGGGTCATTTACGATCCCACACCATGTTCGTTGAGCTACTTTTCAATGAAATGCTGCAAGCCAAAAGATATTTCTTGCTTTTTTACTTGTAGGTAGTTGTAAGTAATCCTGCAATATTGATTTTAAATATGATTTTGGTTATTTTGCACTTAAAAAATTAGCGTATTTTATTATCTTTTTACTTGTTGGTTTGCTTGGTGTTTCGGTGGAATCGAACAAGAAAATCCTCGGAAAATCTTCATCATTCAGGTAGACGACCGCAGAAAACAAACACTCCAACCCTTGGTCAACGACCATATTGCGTTCGGTACACGAATTGTTTCTGATGCATGGGCTTCCTATGCAGATATTGCTCATATGTCAAATGGATTTGGACACGATGTCATAAATCATACTCATCACCTTGTCAATCCACGACATCCTGATATCCACGCCAACACCATCAAAGGTCTGTGGGGTAACTGCAACAAGAAGCTCAAAGACCCGAGAAAAAAAAACTTTATAAACTTAATAGGAGATCAAATAATACCGAAATAACCTACTGGGATCCTTAACAATACCACACAAACTTATGAAGTCAAGAAATACCGAGTAAACTTATTAGGATTAATCAGTATCCCAGTAGGTTTAATGGGATTGATAAAGTGTGTCCTACTAAGTTTATTAGGCAGTTGTAAAAGCAAATCAACTTGATGGGACACTACATGGACGTTCATCAGGTAGTTGTGAAAACAGAAAAACTTAATGGAATGCTACCTGGAAGTCCAGCTGAACCTGTAAAACTGCTCTTTTCGGACATTCTATGCACATACTTAAATCAGTGAAGTTTTTGGGACTTCTATGCAGTGCAGTTACAGCACTACACTTACAGCATATTTTCAGCGCTTTTGACGTTTTGCCTATATGAGCGTTGCTGCTCGGTTGCTTCTACGTAGCAAATATACGTTGCGGATACGTAGCAGTCGGTAACTGCTCGGTTGCCTCTACGTAGCAAATAAACGTTGAGGATACGTAGCAGTTGGTAGCTGCTCGGTTGCCACCACGTAGCAGATAAACGTTGTGGATACGTAGCAGTCGGTATAGCTGCTCGGTTGCCTCTACGTAGCACACATGCGTTGTGTTTACGTAGCAGTAAAAAAAATAATAAACCTCCCATCGATTTCTCTTTTCCTCTTCCTCCTCTCTCCATCCTCTTTCATCCATCTCTCTCTCTCTTCTTCTTCATCAACTTGTTCACTTGCTATTCCACTTCTTTTCCTTCGTATCTCCTCATATCTCTCTCACTTTCTCCTTTCCTTTCTCTCTTTCTCTTCTCTGTTATTTTCCACTTTATCTTCTTCATATTTCTTTCTCTCTCCTTTTCTCCTTGTTCGATCCCGTCGCTCTTCTCATTCCTATCTATGCATTTAGATATATTTGATGCATCAAAGGCATTATTGCTATTCTTTCACGCGACAGTATTTTTATGCATAGGAAAAACTGTCACACCATCTCACAAGATTGAAATCCGCATTTCACAATTGTGTCTTCAAATGAAATGATCTTTTGAGTGCTCGCTAGTTTTTAAGTCTTAAGTTTAAAAAGCTTTTCAAGTTAAAGAAAACTTTTAAGTTTTTTTCTCTCCGCTCTAATTTTGTGACGATGACACCTTGTATGACAACCTAGTAACCAATTATATAGTAAATTCAGTTTGCTTTTAGCAGCATGCTATGCATCTGAATCTGCAGAAGTGATGTGATTTTGAAAGCTTTACCACAGTCAAGTTCCGTTGCGCAATCTCCCTGCCCTTCTCGCATTAGCAGACACATTCCATCGCTATCCATCCTTCGGCCGCATTCGTCTTTGTCCGGTTTCGCCTGCCAACAGCTACAGAAACAGGATAATCGATGATGCGCTGACGCGTCTCGCGTGCAGCCATAGACAAGCGTGCAGCGGGCATTAAATTCATGGCATCGCGAAGCTGAGTAATGATGATGTTACGTCAATTATAGCAGTGTGGACTTTAACAACGTACGCCATTGCTGCTACATCCTTCATCCGTGTACAGAGATCACTTCTCAGTGTTGTCTTTTTCATCGGGCACAATATCAGATTGAGTGACACATGGATTAAATAATACAACCCTCGCCGTGGTGAAGAATTCCTCGACCGAAAGCAACTTTTCATCCGCGATAGATTTACATGTACGAAAATTGATATAATTATCCAGTAAAAATCGAAATCAGCAGAGCAGAACTTCTTGTGAATGAAGCAATCAAAACATATTTGATCTCCATAGACAATATGACTTGTCGCTATTTTCCAACTACGTGTTTCGATCTCAATGCTTCTCATATTTCTGTGTCGATTACTTTCGTCGCAACATGTAAGTATCAGCATGCAAATTCCTATTTTAATATGTAATTAAATGAAATAAGAGCTTTATGTATATAAGTGGTGTACAAAAGAATTCATTCAGACGCTAACAATCGAAACACTAGAATTATTGTGGCTATCGGAAAATTCAAGTTGATGTAATTTGAATCAGCTCGATATATTTCAATGGCTCACTGCTATCCTCTTCAGGAGCAGAAGATATGTATACTATACAAGAATATTTGCTATGATAGTGATTCAAAATACACAAAGAAATCATTCACGCATATCAATTAACAATATCATTTTGAATCACTATTACCATTCTCGTAATCCTTTGCTCCTGAAGATAATAGCTCTGAACTTTTGAAATATATCTGGCTGATGTAAATTAAATCAACTTGACTTTTCCGAAAACTACAGCAGTCTAGGGCCGAACCACATAGAATGATTAATTTAGGTGTAGTATGAATTTCTTCTTTTGTAATTCAGTTCTGTCATCAAGAATTGGGAAAACGCATTGTCTAGTGCATTACTAATGTGAAAAATTGTGATGCATTGGCTTTGCACTATAAACCAAAATCAGTGATAAAGTGGAATTTTTGAAATGATTAAGTTTCTCTTCATATAGGGATAGGCCTATAAAATACTGATGGTTAAGCCCACTGCATTCTCTACTATATATCGTGATATTGACAAATAAACTGACAATTGATATGCTATTTTACATTTGTCAATAGGCTATGATTGACCTATATCAGTTTTACATGTATTTGCATTCAGGCATAATTATATGCATGCAGTAATGCTCATACATAATTGATTTTAAAACATAAAAATTAGTGTTTTGCATATGATGTTGAAGGCTAGGAACAAGAGGCAATTCAATTTTCTTGGCATTGTGCTAAAAACAAGCGGGTCACTCCTTCTTCATATTTGCCTTCATAAAGTAATGTACAATGAAATTTGAGTAGGTAAAAGCCACGGCGCTTCGTATCACAGACACATCAAAAGGTGGGTCCTCCCACCTTTTGATGTGTCTGTGATACGAAGCGCCGTGGCTTTTACCTACTCAAATTTCATTGTACATTACTTTATGAAGGCAAATATGAAGAAGGAGTGACCCGCTTGTTTTTAGCACAATGCCAAGAAAAATTGTTTTACATATTTTTACATAGAATAATGTCGAATAATCGATCATATCACATATGTTATGTTGCCATTTCAGGTTGACCAATTCGTGTGAGAATATCTTCGAAACAGCATCTACATGTGCTTGACCATCGAGTTCATCAGGCGACTGTTTCCGGACTAGGAAAATCTAGAGCTAATAAGTAAGTAAGAAAAGGCTTTCGGCTAGCTGTCTTAATTTTCGTAACTTGAATTTCATGTGTAATATTAGCCTTTGTCCACCCTTTCTTCTGGATCATTCGATAATTTTACATTATTATTCAATGTTAGGTATAGGCATACATAAAGTCGGCTTCAAGTGTGCGAAGGAAGTGATGATGCATGAGACCCGCAATCAACCATATTTTAAATGAAAGTACTCTACAATTGAATAGTGTTTTCATAATGTTGTCTCATTTCTCTTCAATTGCAATTATGAAGTATTTTGCAGTATTTCTGTCATAACATGCAAGCTAGAGATGCATGCCGGCATTTTTTATTGTTTATATAACTTTTTTATTATGAAATAACTTGATAAAACTTTTCATTTGCTCTTCGGTTAAAACTTAATTGAGTAAAATATTTCATGCAATCCTAGTGTAGGCCTTTATTCGGCTTTTCATGTACATGTATTGTTTGACTGTAATGTGTTAGTGATTTTTTGTCTCTCTCGTTAAAGAATCTCGAAACGTTGATTCAAAAATCTCTTAATTTATTTTATTCCTGTGAAAGCTAGAGGCAATTTCAAAAATTATTAAGATCATCAATTGATTAATTGAAGTTGATCAATTGAAGTGATACATATTCATTGAGGTTTAAAAAATTTACTGAATTCTGAAACAATCTTAAATGTTTCTGTTCAATTCTTTTATGTCGATTTGGTGTTAATTGAAAGAGATGTAAACAATAGCTTTTTGTCAAACATCATACCGTAAAGCAAAACACAAGTAGGCGTAACTGAATGATGGTAAAACATAGGGGCTATAAGTTGCAATTATATATAAATTTGTAGAAAAATTTGTATAAAAACAAATTCAAAAGTGACAGAAATTTAAATTGAGTTAATGAAAGAAATCTCATTGTTATCCATATCACTGTCAGTGTATAATCACTTAATTATCATCCCAACTCTTCAATGATGCATAATTTTTATATAAAT
Organism: Prostheceraeus crozeri; assembly: GCA_907163375.1. Classification (NCBI taxonomy): domain Eukaryota; kingdom Metazoa; phylum Platyhelminthes; order Polycladida; family Euryleptidae; genus Prostheceraeus; species Prostheceraeus crozeri. The sequence goes on along the minus strand of CAJQUW010011753.1, from coordinate 16,838 downwards.
CAGCAATGAAGTATGGAAGACTTTTTGAGCGCATGGTACATACTCAACATACTTGATTCTATATCAAGCTCTTCCGAAAATTTAGCACAGTGATATCAGACACTATTCAAAATTTAGACCAAGTGTAGCTTCCTGTACGAGTTTCCCCCTTTTGACGAGCACACTTGGTAAAATGGGTAAAAATCAGTGATGTGACTTCGATTAGATTTTAATCGAGGTCGAGGTTGTTCTCGATATAAGTTACATCATTTTGATTGACTTTGGCACCGGGCACTTGAATGAAAGGAAAACGAAGACATTTGTGTTCATCAAGTTATTGATCATATTGTGTCAACACATTGAAAATCTGATTATTATCTATGAGAGTTTTAATTGTTAATTACTACATCATGGTATGCTTGTGTGAAAACATAAATATGCTTTATACTAACAATTGCAGATAAAAAGATGACAATTTTTAACGGACTCGCTTAAAGCGTTATTCAATACATAAAATCGTTACAAAACAATTTTGCAAAGCCACAAAATTCATTGAAATCATCTAATGGTAATTCATGAAGAGGGCACACATGCAACACCTGGTTCAGGGCAGGTGTTGTATCTGCAACACCCTTGCCGGCGTCCCTGATTATCAGTCAATTATTTCTTTATATTAGCCTATTTGAGTACATGTTGGCGTTTGTTAATTCGGTCCGAATTTATACTCTCGATCCCCATCTTAGGGCCTGTTTTGTGTGAGAGCACTGCTCCTGACCTAGAATGGTCAATTAACTTTGTTATATTAATGCTATGATATCAACTTTTCAGGTATGGATGTCCTTTCTGCCTTGTGATGGGTGATTACGATTATCAATACAGAAAAGTTATATCAATGTGACGGAGACTTTTCCGACAAGAACGACTGAGATGTACCACCAGCATTTAAATCAGGCTGTTTCTACGAATTCTTCGGCATTTGGAGTAAAAGGGCCTACTAAACTTTCTGAAATATTGAAGATGCCTAGTGGTATGTTGTTTGATCCCATGCACCTTCTCTATCTCGGTGTAAATAAGGCATTGCTTTCAATTATTCTCAAGAACGAACTTGTGGATTGCTTGGTTTTGTCCTCAGTCATCGAAAAAGTGGGAGTTCCTCATTATTTTAGAAGAAAGCCCCGAAATATCTTAACTGAATTTGCGTTGTGGAAAGCGCAAGAGCATCGAGTATTCCTCTTATATTACGCGCCCTTAGTTTTTATGTATTGCTGGCGTTTGTCCCAAGAACAACCTAACGATATATTTTTCGTTTACTGTCTTCTCTCGACGTCTGTGTATTTACTATCGTCTGAGTACATAAATGAGTGCGATATTGTTGACACCGAACTTTATATTAAGACATCTCAATCTTATCTGGTGAGTCTATTAGGTGACTCCGTGAGAACTGTAACCCTACACTGCCTATCCCACCTTCCTGAACAAGTCCGTCGATTTGGTCCCTTGCAGAATGTCTCAGCAATGTCATTCGAAAATTTAAACCGACAACTGAAGCAGAGTATTACCGGAACGCGCGGGTGTGCTGAGCAAATGATAAATCGCTATTTGAACTTCCAAATTAGTGCTTCATCATCCAAATCCTGTGAATCAGTTCCACATGCAATTGGAAAATCGCCACCATTCAAAAGATTTAAAGTGGGTGACCTTGTGTTTCATACTAGTGAATATGACAAATTTTTGAAATGCAAGTCATGCTACGTGTTTTTGAATGATCTTCGTAAATTTGCGAAGATAAAGGCTTTGAATGTAATAAACAATGAAACATTCACTGTGCAGTGCAGAGTATATGATGACATGTTTCCAATTATTTCATTGTCAAGTAATTTGAATTTGCCACCACATATTATGACTAAGATGTCAAATAACTGTCCGTATTTTTTCTTGAAGAAGGGAGGAATCCGCGAGATCTCGCCAGTTGAATTTTCCCATCACGCTATTATCATGAAGGAAAAAGATTCATATTTTGGTGTCAAAGTGATGAACAATTACGAACATGAGTAATTTCCTGAAAGGTTGACTACTATAATTTTTGTTTCTCATGTTTGCTGTTTTTTGCTTGAAATTTTTGAAGCAATTCATTTCAACATTGGACGTAACTTCGAATGGTAAATGTCATGTAAACGCGTAATTTTTGGAACGATTCATCAAATTTAAACCTCAAATTATCCAATATATTGACTCATGTTTAAAACGTTTCTTCTGTTTCATATCGCATCTTTTCAAGAAATCAATTTATTGTTATAGTGCTCTTGGTGTTCGGCTCTCCTAGGAAAGAAATCTAATTTTTTAATTCCACCTTTCGTTTGGATGTGTGGCTTTTCATATAAATTGATGTAATCTTATCTGAATATTTATAGAAGGTACAGTGATGTTTTGTAATGGCTGTGTAAGGTGTTGGGTAAGCTTAACTACAAATGCATAGCCTAGTGGGAATCTGTATAAAACCGAGCCAAATTAGTAGGAAACTGGATTAAACCTAACAAACCTAGTATGAAAACCGGTGAGACTGGAACAAACCTAATGGGATACTGGATTAAACCTAACAAACCTAGTAGGAAACCAGCGAAATTGGAATAAACCTACTGGGATACTAGATAAGACCTAACAAACCTAGTAGGAAACCAGCAAAACTGGAATAAACCTAATGGGATACTGGATTAAACCTAACAAACCTAGTAGGAAAACCAGCTAAACTGGAATAAACCTGATGGGAGACCAATCTATTCAGAATAAACCTATTGGGTACTTAGCAGGTTTTGATGTCTGAATTACCGGGTCGACTTAATAAGTTTGTTCGGTTATTTTTTCTCGGGGAACTCTATGGAACAAGTCATGCGCTTTTCCATCGACGAGTTTGCCTGGCGCTGGTGTAGTGATGCATCAAATGGCAAAAAGGTTCTGGGCAAGTTTATTCTTGCAGTGAATGAGCAATATAATTGAGCATGTAGGGCCTATATAGTTTTGAATAATACAACGGATTTTATGTTTTTTTTGGTTTGCAATTGCTTATGTTGTAATAAAATAAAATACGATCCAACAGGAAACATATAGCCCACCGAAAGATTCTCTATGCGTGAAAGGTCAATCCAAGACGAGTGCAGAACACTACAAAAATCAGATATGCTGCTATGTTCATATTGTGACAAAGGAACACATTCCGTGCTCATTCATTCAAAGATGCTCAAGGAACCATCTTCTGCGATAATCTCGGAGGGTAGCACACTACAACACCACAAAATCTGAACCAGCAGGTTTTTTTCATTTCTAGTGTAATAGCTAAAGCTCGACATAATAAATTTTCAACTAAAAACTAGTTTTTCAACTATTTTGACTGCTTTAGAAATAAAACAACTATTTTTCGGAAAAGAGTCAATGACTTTCATCAAATTCAATCAAATAGCATAAGATTCGAGGCTTTCATATGTAACTATGTAGGCGATATTCGGACTGGCAGTTAAATGGATTTCTATTATCCAGTTTTCAGCCAATTAGAATTCCATTATAGCTGTTTATCAGCAAGTTCTTCCAGATTTGCCGCTCCCCCGATTCCCGTTGTTACTTGTTTGGTTTCCCTTCTTGCCATACATTTTGAAGACATAGAACCAGTTATTGAGAATCTGTCTCTGTTTCACGAGCCCAATCTACAGTAAACAAGCCTTCGCTGAAACGGGACCTAGTATGCATCCACGACAATCTATCTTTTCTACCTGCTTCCATCAAACAACTGCAGAATCAGAGCTTGGCTTTGGTAGATGCGAGGAAACGACTGAACAGTATTTCGGGTGCCACTGGAGAGAAGCTGCAGACGAAGTTGGACGTTGGCAAAGAATCCAGCCTTCAAAATTATATCCGGCAAACATTCTGCGTGGAGGCAGCACTGACGTTCCTGACTGTGTGACCTCCAATGACATTTCAAATTGCGATTCTGTCCGGTAGTGTCAGCGGATGTAGAGAGGTCCTTCACTAACAACAAAATGATGCTAGCCGACGGAGACAAAGTCTCACAGAGGAGAATGTTCACCGCATTATGATAACAAGCTGTTATTACAGTAATTGTTGATTGTTTTCTTGTTGATGTCTTTTTGTCGTTAATTGAAATTGTTTTTCGTTCGTGGTTTTACAGCACCTTAAAAAGGATGTTATAAGTAAAAACAGTTTAGCTTTGTTTACCGATCCATCGCATAATTACTTAAAGAAAAAAAACTTAAAAACTATTGACGAATTTTACCAACTAAATTCAAAACTTTTTCTGCTTGAAAAATAAGCTATTATTCTCGAGCTCTAGTAATAGCCGTGCCAGGAAGCCTATAGTGTGTATATACACTAACGTCTATTATCAAATCATAAACAAGTCAGCTTTTGAGCACTTTCTATTTGACCTGACAGGTAAATACCCACAGCTTTTTAGAGAGAAATATGATAATTTCATGTATTGGGGTAGTTGTTATATTTACACGAATTTTGCGCTCATGATTCCGGAAGTCTTGAGAAATGATTTTGAGCCTTGTATTGCTTCAAAACTGGCAGAATACAAAACGCCCGCGAGAAAATAAGTCCGCGGACCCTCGAGGGCCGGCCCACGACTAAAAGACGAGGGCGAGTCCCTCGAAAAGTCGTCAAAAAGCCGAGGGCCAGCCCTTGACTTTCCAAAAAAAATGCCACCCCCCTTGCGTTGTACTACTAAAAAGTACAACGCAAGAAGGGTGGCAAGTGGCATAAATCTGAAAACTATTGAACCTACCTTAGATTTCTATTCACGCAGGTCGATAGTGTCACTCCACTAAGTGTTCCATGTACTAATAGAAAAATAATAACACTCTATTAGAACCGAAACATTCGGAGGCAGTGACGAGTTCCGCGAAGACTGAAGACCATAACGTCTGAAATATGAAAGAAGGTTCTCAAGAATATCATTGTTAGAAATAGCCTATACATCATTACAATTTTAGAAATTGTTTCCTTAGCTCTTGCTTCATAATTTCATGTTAATGTTTATAAGAAAATGATAATATCACTCACACGGCATAATTGGATGATCATACGACCCTGCATTTATAAAAAGGAAATATCTGTCTGCAGAGAGGCGATTAGAGTGTTATAGGCCAGCATACTATCCCAAGCATATGAAACGGATTTCATTAAAAATGTTGTTGGGTTGGCAATAAAATCTCACGAAGACAGACTGAAAAATTGATCGATCGACCAATATCAAATATTACAATTATACATGGGAGGATATTAATACGTTCGAGTTTAAAGCTGATTAAGGGCACGGTCGTTTGTAATGTAATCCACTCTGTATTAAAGAGATAGGCTTAATCAATAACCGAAGGTTTGAGAATTCATAAATAATTCAGCGCTTTCGTTTCATTTGTTCGATACAGAATATCTACTCAGAACACGGTAGGATGTCTGATGATAATTTGAGAAGCTCTTCGAAATCCTGTTGTATGCAAAGCAAGGGATTATATCAAGACCATGTAGGTCGTATCGTCAGGGCAGACTGTACATTGCTAAGTTCCGAAAATTCAATGCATATCAACATGGCTGTCAACGCAGTAGAGATAAAGCGGTAGATGAAACAGGACAGTAATAGCAGAATATCTGTGCACGAATCAGTATAAAAATGAATTTGTACATACAGTCAAAGCTCGATTCAATTCTGGCGACGTGACATTAGACGGGCAAAATCAATCAATACGGCATGTAAAAACCAATGAAACAGAATAACTTAACAAAGGACTTTAATTGAATATCTGTAATAAAAGTACAACGGTGTTTCCTACTTATTAAAGATATTCAATTAAAGTCCATTGTTAACTTAATCTGTTTCATTGGTTTTTACATGCCGTATTGATTGATTTTGCCCGTCTAATGTCACGTCGCCAAAATTGACTTTATCTCATTGCAGCGAACCATCAGTTAGCGCCAACGCTGTGCAAAGTATTTTGCAGTCAAAGCTCGATAATTAAGAGCACAAATACCAGGTTTTCTATCTCTTAATTATTGAAAGTCTGAATTCAAAAGCAACTTATATAAGCCGCCAAATATACAAAAAAATACCGCGGCCGTATGATCTTAATTGACCGAAGTCTAAATTATCTGTGTCCGAATTAACGAGCTTCGACTGGATTTACGGTATTCATACGAAGCGATTCGTTTACGATGTCAGTCTGTCCGCACGATTCGATCTGAATGGTCGTGAAATATTGGCTTGCTTTACCTATATAGTCAAACATTTATAACCAGAGGAACATTTTTTACATCACATCTAATTCAAAAGTTATCTGTTGAAATATTTCAATTAATTCAGTGTTTGGTAATAATGTGTAGTGCGCAGGTTAACCGCTATTATTTACTAAATTTATCTATCATCACTTCATTCGACTTACCTGATACGAATTTCGTTTGATAAATAATCATTCCATCAATATTTTCGGCTCAGGATATTCCTCGCATTTTCTATATTGTAATTTGATTTATAATCCATTAATAAGATCAATCAATTTACACAGCGATGTCCACAGGTGTCAGTCACGCAGCTCCTAAGATAGAGACACAAATGAAACGTCTAGATTATTCTGCGCTATTTCTCTTTGTGAAATGAAGCGATGACCTCTATTTCAACCCTCGAGTTGAAATGTGATCTTCTAATTGCGCTGCGCTATCGAAGGCGCACGAGAAAGTTATCTGTTATCGGGCTAGACTGGACAAAGCGCGCTTCTATTAATAGAATTCTCTCTCCCTTCTCTCCCTCACTGTATCACAGGCTTGAAGCGACGATATATTATGCAATACTCATTGAGGATTCTTCCATTCATTCACAATTTAATGAATGAACAATAATACAACTTGCAACCTTGATTGACGAAAAAATTGACAAGCATTGAAATTCAGGCATAGTCAGAATCATGGTCAGAATGATATAAAGAATGATATGAAGTTCAGGGTAAGTCAGGAATTTTGAGTATATTGCATATAGGCCTAATTATAATTATATGCATTGTCATCGATGCGTCATGCAAATGTATAAAGTATCGCAACAAAAATGTTTATCGCAACATTTCACGATTGAATTCATCATCATCCTGTAGCGAAAATCACTGAGAGAAATGAGAGCTAAGGTTATTTATTCCAAGGAAAAACTTGCCTAGGTATGCCAGAAAGCCGATCGATGACAGTTTTGGGCCACATCAGAGATATGTTTTTTTTAGAAATCACAACAAATTCGCTGCTCAATGTGTGTGACAACTCTGGGGTCATTCTTATTCAAAATTAGAGCTCGTGTGAACTTAAGGGCCGACCCACGACCACCGTCAAAAAGAACCGTGAAAATTGGGGGGCCAACCCTCGACTTTAAGAGATCACATTTCACGTCATTTTTTGAAGAGAATGGTCGCAAATTGACATGATCATGCATTTTTACTTCCAAATAAGCCATTTTCGAAAAATTTGTTGGCCCCCATATTTTCACGTGGCCCACGACTTTTTGACGAGGGCCCCACGACTCATTTTCTCGCGGGCGGTTGTTGTGATTAGTAAAATATGCAAGTATTTAACTGCTGCGTTCCGATTGCTTTTATTTTACATTTATCCTTTTTTATATTTTTGCACTATTTTATCTACGGTATTGTAGTTTGACGATTAAGAACAGTATCCAGATTATCTCTAGGCAAAATATGATACATAGCATAATTACATCAAGGAAGTAGACATTTAGTCCACAGCAGAAAGCTGCTTAGTCAGACGAAAATCGTGATGATATATTCCCACCGATTTGGTTGGACTAGATTGAAATTTTCGATAGTCTATCCAGCGGTAAACAACTGATCCAGAAGTGAATCAAAATCAAGTCCAAAAATTCGATTTTTTTCCTCCGAGGTAAACTTGCGAAAAGCCCGAAATCTTACTGAAATTGACAGCACAAGTTCCATTTCTAATTTAAATAGTTATGTGTCTTCTGCAATCTTGAATTAAAAGCAACATTCTATTGCATGAATTGCAAACAAGCAGGCTCAGACACTCTCAGAATACTTTTCATGATAAATCGTATCATAATGCGCAATACTACATGCGACTTAAAACAAAAAAAAAACAATTCGAAATCTATCGAACAGATACTTTACTTTCCATACTGAAATCTGCTGCAAATATGCAATGAGCTATGTTGTTCGCTGTATTCAGATGTATCCCATGTCTAATGTTACTTTATGATTACAATGTATGATTCCTTGAATATTATGCCTTCCAAATATTATGCTTACAACGATAGGGAAATGTTGAATACTGTTTTATGAAAAGTTATCAAATGCAGGCAAGGGAGGGGCGGTTGGTTTCACTCGATATTATTGGACAATTGTGAGAGGCTTCATGCTTTCTTAGAGTTTCTTAAGTTCAGCAATCAGAAGCATACATCAGAAAGCATAATTGTGCATTTTTAATTTGAAATATTTTCGATTTTAGACTATATATTTCATTAGAAAATTGAAGCTCTGCTAGCGGCTAGCTTTTTATAATCAGATGCCCTAGATATGTGGAATGTAATTGATATGTGCCCTGACTGTATTCGTGACTGCTTTATCATGAAAACCATTTTACAGAAGCAGTAAAATGTCTGAGGGACTTAGAGGTGACGATCTGTGTAGACTCCGCTGGTTTGGACATGTGAAGAGAACGGACAATATCGTGAAAGAAGTTGAAGAGAGAGATGAAGAAGGCGGTCGCCGACCAGCAGGAAGAAAGAAGAAGTCATGGAGGAGCTGCATCAAAGGAGATGTCAAGAAGCTCGAAATCAATGAAGATCTTGTCTTGGACCGAAACAGCTGGAGACGAGCCATCAACCGTCCAACTCCGTCAGGGAACTCAAGGACACTAAACGAGGAGTGAGTGTAAGGAATGAGTTTCTGATGCAGCTCACACGATCTCGATCTTGCATCATCACAAGCAACCATTCTTTGAAAAGTAATGCAATTGCAAGATCTCGTGTGATTCTTGGTCATTCGATGCGACTGATTCTGCCCTTCTATGAATACAGACGATCATTCTCATGTCAGATGGCTTTTAGGAGAATTCGAGCAGTCTTTTGAAGTCTCTTTGATAGCTCATCCAATGCACATAATTTCATGTATTTCATATGAAAGTTGTCATGTTGAGTTGATATATCGTGAGCTTCATCGAAATATCCCTGTATTAGATGATCAGTTTTAGAATTATTTAAAATAATAATATAACATATATTAGAATTATTATATTTATATTAAAGATATGATATAATAGATATAATATTCTATAATTAAATTATTAGAATAATAATATCTAAAATAGCTCATTGTACTTTAAATATGCGTATTTTTCATCTATTGAAAAAATATACGCTCTGATATTCTGATATTTTAAACCGTTGGGTGCTGAGCTAATAATACATTTTGCAAAGTTTTAAGTTCGTTGATTGCATAGCTCTTTCCTAGGATATTGATGAGAACCTTGATGAGTCACGTATTTGAAAAACTAACGGATTTATGGCCAAATTTCGCAATTTTGGAATCCCCAAAGAGAAGCAGTCATTAAATGAAGCTTAGGCGAATGTGACGGTTTTCTTCACAGCAGAGGATGACTTCATTGAGATTTTTTCAGAGGCAGCTGATTGGAAATGACCTGAAATGTAAACATATTTGATTAATATGGAATGAACCAATGCTTGAACAAAATGATAATTAACGCCGCACTGCATTTGAGACGCGCAATTAGAATATTCAGCGAATTTTCTCGGGTATTTAAAACCCTCGGTTATGTATTTATCAAAAATGCTGATTTCACAAATTCTGGTAAATTAAGAAAATTTGGTTTACGATAAATATCTTTGGATTTTTCGCACATTATCATATTTTCATGACACCATACATATTAGCATTGTTAATAACCATAATCAAGCTAAATGATATGTAACTTTCATTCAAGTGATCAATAAAATCACAAAATCGTGACCGATGCATAAGTGTACCGCTCTGAACAGTTTCTAGTGTTCAAGATAATTTATTTTGCAGCAGTCCTACTCGTGCTCATAGGTTACAAAAACTTGAGCATGTGAACGTTGATGGAGCAAAATAAGTGCAGTGTAGAGCAATTAGGGCACTTAGAATAGACGCAGAAGACGTTCTACACGTGCGAAATGCGAGCGTGGATATCTGTGTATAGAAGTATTCCTCAAACATTTTTTTTACTTTCTCTTGTCTGACGTGCGCGTAGACAAATTCTAAAAAATGCTGAAGTAGTCTGAACTGAATGATGCAAAACTCGGTTACCTCCACGAGCTTCTTTCGATCCCATGTCGCTTCATATGGAACACTGTCTCTTCCGAGCACAGCACGAAGTTGATTATCAGTCATCATCATCACTGGGTCAATATCCTTCGATTTGAAGATGATTTCACTGAGCAGTAGTCGAAAATGTTTCCTGAAATTGATTCATTTACATTTATAGCAAAACAGCTAAAAATTTCGAAGCTTTGAAAGTATTTGATATTTCTATGGTTAAAATGTCGTATAAATCAATAAGTCCAAGACTTTATTCAACCGGTTTCATATAAGAGGCGGTCAACCACTTTGAACTCAACTACGAAGATAAGTAATTTTCATTTTGTGTGGCAGTGAAAAGATATCTCTTCTATGTAAACTGCCGGGAGAAAAAATCAACTTTTCAGTCCCACAGGATCACAAAGCTAACTTTTCCTCCAGCAGCTAACTTCTCTTGTGCAAGCTTCTGTGTAAAAAGATCATAGAAGTCTGTAGACACATTGTGATTAGCCAGAGACTACCAAGATATCGCTACAGTCCCTGGATTATCTCAGTCATAGATTTCGCGGTATAGCCGTCAATTTCATAATGAACCCTAGATATCTAACAGTCACAAAATGAAAAGCTACATTCTTTGGAGAGGAAATAAACGTTTCCTCCCTTAGCTATCTGTCCATCCCTCGCGCTAAGGCTGTACAACATACATTACTGGCCATAAGTTTAGAGACACCCGTGGAATTTTCCCGAAATTTAATTTCAATATTTAAAAGTACAAATTTCCAAAAATAATCGATTTATTTCCATGAAAAGTAAATCTAGAGTGTCACTAGAAGGCTAAAGTACACTGTGAGCTCAATATTTTGAATGACTTCCTTGATTTCGAATAACTTGTGATATTCTGTTGGGCATTGAATCAACTAACTTTTGGCACAGGTCACTGTCAATCTCTCGGCACCACACATGTATGATTGCGTCCTTCAACTCTTTGATGTTCTGTGGACTCTTAGCAGCAACCTTCTTTTTCATAATAGTCCACAGATTCTCGATTGCGTTCAAGTCAGGCGAATTGCCTGGCCAATCGAGAACTTGGATTTGTTTGTCCTGAAGCCACTTTGTGACACCCTTGGATTTATGGCAAGGTGCCGAGTCATGCATAAACGTCGTGCATTGATGGACGCTCATGAAGTCCAGAAGATGTTCCTCTAACACCTTTTGATAACGTGAACCATTCATGCTAGTTCCCTTTTCTAGGAAGTACAATCCTCCACGGCCGCGGGATGAGAAGCTGGCCAATACCATCACCGAAGGTGGGTGCTTCATTGTTGGTTGACAGTTGCGAGTGTCGGTGCTTGAAGATCCAAGTGGACGTCGAAAGTTTTGTAACAACGGAATTGCAGGAAGCTGCTCTCATCCGAGAACATCACTTTCCTCCATTGCTCAACAGACCAGCTTCTATGCAGTTTGCACCATGTCAGTCGCCTGGATCGCATTGTCTTTGTGAGAAATGGGCGTTTCCGAGCCTTCCTTGTTCGAAGATTGCAGTCTTATGCGAGTCGACGACGTATTGTGCGCAAGGAAATGTCTTTCAAAAAGAAATTTGTGCGACGTAAATTAGTTGAAGTAATGACAGGATCTTTCATCACAATCCTTTTTAGCAAGGCACTGTCTGATTTAGAGACTTCCCTGGGTCTTCCTGATCTTTTGCGAATTTCACACGAGCCTGTAGATTTGAAACGTTGTAGAATTTTACCGATTGCAGATGGTGAGCACATAAGGCGTAGAGCAATTTTCCTCACAGAATATCCTTCCTGGCTCAAAATCCTTGCTTGAGCACGAATATCAGACGGTATTTCTCGTTTACGACCCATAGTAGCGCAGAAATGAAAAGAATATGCACATTTCGACTAACAAAGCGATATATTCAAAATTTCAAATGATGGATATCTATGTACAATACAGAGCAACATAACATGACATTGTGACGTAGAACACCATTCAGTTGTGTTTCTACTGTAACTATGATGATTTGAATGATTGCAGTATAGAAATCGATGTTACCCTTGAGAATATGAGAAGTCTGCAAGTCCTGCAACAACTTCGGGACAAGCAAATCCAAGTTCTCGATTGGCCAGGCAATTCGTCTGACTTGAACCCAATCGAGAATCTGTGAACTTATATGAAAAAGAAGGTTGCTGCTAAGAGTCCACAGAACATCAAAGAGTTGAAGGACGCAATCATACATGTGTGGTGCCGAGAGATTGACAGTAACCTGTGCCAAAAGTTAGTTGATTCAATGCCCAACAGAATATCACAAGTTATTCGAAATCAAGGAAGTCATTCAAAATATTGAGCTCACAGTGTACTTTAGCCTTCTAGTGACACTCTAGATTTACTTTTCATGGAAATAAATCGATTATTTTTGGAAATTTGTACTTTCAAATATTGAAATTGAATTTCTGGAAAATTCCACGGGTGTCTCTAAACTTATGGCCAGTACTGTAGCTGCGGGAGGAAAAGTTGATATTTCCTCTCTCAAGAAAATAGCTATGAAATTTATATGTCCGTGTGGCTGGCGCTGTAGTGTATTGTAGTGCTGGCGTCCATGTTGACTTAATTTGTGTCACATCTGCATCAATCGTATCAATCTAGTGGATCAACTAGATCGGTTTGTCATTAGTGTTTTATATGGAACCTCACTAAATATAATAAACGTTAACAATTTAAAGCGCATGCCATAATCGAGGTATTTCTAGTTAAACTCAAATTGGTCGGCATATTATCTGCTTATCTCCGGGTGGCGACTACTTTTGAATCTCGGGAAATAAGTGCAAATAAGTTCATTTTCGGTAATTTCATAAGCAAATTGTAATTACTGTTATAACGTAATGCATTTCACAGGCCTACTTTCCTCTACTAAATTTTGGAGCATGAATTGAACAACTTATCGGCACAAGGAAAGCGCTAAAAAACGAAATATTGATGACGGGGTAACTATTAAGTTGCATCTAAATAACAAAAATCATCTTGGATATGGATGGGAGAAGAACACAAAATCTATGGTCCATAGTCTAGAATATACACCATTTGTTTGATTCTTTTACCCTGTCCTCCACAGCTTCTGACCAGTCCTGGAGTCTTCTCTTGACGGCCTGCAGCTCACGAATCTCAATCATTGCATTCTTTCCAATGTAGTTTCTTCTTCGAGTCTTCCAGCTCCTTTCGAACATCTTTTGCTTGAAGACGCCGTCCTCTGGCAGCCGGCAAAAATTCATCATATGTTGGTCGATTACATTATTATAAGTACAACATACCAAAAGTAAGCACAATTAAGTACAAATAAGCAACAATAAAGAACATCGTCGCCACCGTATCTACCTGATGCTTTTTTATCCATGCAAACATACATATATGAGTTTTTCTATGCACTATGGACACCAGCTGCTCTTCAGTGCTGTTACGGAGAGTATTTCAAGAAAATTATTATCAAATTACAATGAAAAATGATGTGCGAAAAGCATATTCGGCATCATTTTGGGCTTCTCATTGTTTACACCGCTTTTAGCGTGATGTGAAGATGAGATGCCAATAAATTCCTGACAGAATTGCTTGCATTTAACCTTACTATTGTCTTAAACAATCACACGTCCATTCATCTGGGCAACAAAAAATCTCAAAGCGAAGCTCACATCCTGTCATCCATACATCATTCTTTCTGTCACTTACAGACAATATCCTTGGCATTGAGGTTCCACCGACTTTTTGCATATTGTAAAAGTCTTATCTCCTTGCGATTTGAATTTCAGACTACATTCTGCTCCTGATTCCGTATTCATTTTCAATACTTGATTCATCGTTCTGTTGTGTTTCTGGAACAATTCAAGTTTTTCATAATCAAATGAAGGAACTCGCAATTTCTCATTAGCTGATGAATGAAAATTTGAATCGATTGATAATATCTGTGATTGAATTTTATATCTAGAAGAAATTGAGTTGCATCTCAAACTTCGTTAAGAATATGAGCAACTTCTCCAACCCAATATTAAAAGATCATGAATGAGTGACTGGTTTAAAGCATGACCAACGAATGACATGATTAACCGTGCGATTATGCTGCTATGGAATGTAATGCTAACAAAACGCATAAATATAGTTCACAAGAGGATTTTTTACAAATTAAGCTGTAATAGTTGAATGATGAAATGATGGTTTAGCGTCACTACTCTACCAAACTGAGGGCTTGGACGGTGCTGACTTAGTCAGATATTCATCTGGAGTGCTGTGATCTTTTAGTCCGGATTCCCTTCCTGACAACTTCCAATGACACTGTTGGGGTTCGACCTCTGGACCAGAAGATCGCGAGGCCAAGCACTTAGCCACTGTGCCACGGAGACCACTCCATGGGGGAGTCGAATGACATTTAAGGTAATTTTGAGTCGGGTGAATGATTACAGTCTACTATGATAGATATTGAATGAACAATAATGATTGCAATTTTTTTTCTTTTGAGAGGAGAGCACTTATCGTTGTCGCTTCTCAAATATTTATCAGACGATTGTCTCCTTCTTGTCCACAGCAGAGAACAAGCCATAAATGTCCCAAAGAACAGTCAGCACGATGCTCTCAAATTCGACATCGGATTCCCAGCAGGTGAAAAGTCTGCGTTGGACTTCAAAGTGACTATCAGTAGTGAAACCGGACCAAAGTTTGAATTTTACAAAAAAGATGCCAAGAAAGAATTATTCGTTCATTGCATGTCCATTAAGATAAGAACGCTGTACAGGTGACATCCACTTCAATAAACAAAGCATTTGACAAAACAGAAGAACTAGACGAACTAGAGGAACCAAAACATTGGGAAGCGCTCTAAGAAAGCGACGCATTAACGAAAATTGCAAACCAACAAATTGCTATATAAATGATTCAAAACTGCGTTTGAGAAAAAGCGTTGTATATCAAGGGCGATGTAAAATTGTCAAGAATGTTGCATTGGCAGCATGGTTTGTCCTCTATACATACGGTTCAAGGAACATCTACAGTCGCCGCAATCATTGGTCTATAAACATAAAAGCACATGTAAATGTGTGTCTTTTGAGATTAACACACTAAACACAGTAGAGGACAAACCTAACCTGTGACTCAAAGAGGCGATGCTTATCCGCAAACACAAACCAATGATTGACAGTCGCAACGAGTGTGAAGGATTGAAAGACCCAACGAGCAAAATATCCATCTCAGATAAAACGGATAGTACAGAATTTATCCGTCAAACGTATATCTATGAAGTATCTACACTTCAGTGATATCAAATGATACATTTTACGAAGTGATATCATAGAGCGCACGCATCCCTCACCGGCTCAGGTGTCCTCTGCTGACAGCTTTATATTGTTTGCCATTTCCTTACTTACTTTGATTTCCAGTAGCAAGCGATACACAAATTATCCATTCGAGAAAGAGCAAGTTGTCTAATTATGTGATGTGTCGCTTCGATATTGAGGTTGCATATAACTATTCCTTTCTAGGAAACCGTAGTGCGCGCAGATGAATCTAATTCTGTGGGATAAGCCCTAGATTGATAGAAGTTACAAATTCGATAATTTATTTATTTTTCTACCTCCAATGCTATTTGTATTTGAAGTTAATTCGTTACAGAGTGCGATGTTGATGATGAAAAGTCATATCCTGGTGCCGTAAATCCTTTCATTATTGTGCTACAAAATCTGGGTACTAAATAGAGCAATAACCCTGTGGGAACGCATCTTGCTAATATCAACAGATTATCTGGCGAGGTAGCGATTTTGTGGATAATTTTTTTAAAGGTTCATTTTCGTGCAAAAACTATCTCCGCATGTGAATGGTCATCATTTATCCAAAAACATGTGTAAAATTAAAAAAGGACAGGTGGCGAAAAAGTTGCTATAATTAGTTAGTAGATATTTGTTTACTAATGCGAGCTGACTTTTCGCCAACCGGCGAAATCGTGGATATTGTAGCAACTAATTATTGGTAAGTAGTAATGTTCGTATATTACCTTCACATGAAAAAATATTGTATACTCTGTCTGATCTGATAAAAATGGATCTTTTTTAATTCACGAAGGCTTAAACTAAAAAAAGTATTTATCTTCCATAAATGTCGCAGTAAATACTATGATATTATTCAAATATTTGTCATTGTTGTAAATTATTGAATGTCAAGAGATGTTATGAAAATTGATATATGCGGATTCTCTATATTCGTATCAATATCAAAGAATGATAGTCTGCACTTATTTCTTAGATAGATTAGCCATATGTGGGGTAGTGAGGAGGTGAGGAGAAAATAGAGCCTCGGCTGTAGAGGCGGATTACTAAAGAAAATAAGAGAGAAAGTCAAAAGTTAAAAGGTGACATGTAGAGCGCGAATTGTCGCCGGCGAACTTCGCCAGCGATACCGCAAATATGACTGAACTTTAGCATGATATTCTGCAGCTGACATCCGCCAGTTTTTTCGCAAGATTCGTTCCCACAGGGA
>CAJQUW010011752.1:0-19084 GCA_907163375.1 Prostheceraeus crozeri | reverse complement strand
TTTCATTAAATTTAGTTAAGTTGCTGACGAGATAGGTCGCATGTATCTCTACCCACTCTTTTACATCACCGATCAGATCAGCAGCACAGGAGGCCATCCTAATGGTCACAGTGGACTCTACTTCTCTCGTGCTACTGTCTACCTTATTGAAACGAGCAGTGAGATAGAACATGCCTCTGAGTTCTATCTAAGCTGACCAACATTTGATGAATTAAGCCTATATTATTCATCAAGAAAGGATGAATATCTTATACAGCTTCAGAGCTTTCTAACTCATAGTCGCGAACGAGCCTCTCAAGGGAAAACTTGCTCAGCCTTAGAGTGACGTTGTTGTCAGTGTAAAGCTCAGTGGAATGTGTGTGACAGAGTGTGTGCGAAGAAAGAACAAACTCTGTAGGAAAGGTCTTCCGACACGAAGAACAGGAAAAGCCGACGTGCGATGAAGGATGTTTCCTACCTGTTGTTGTCGGTGGTTGCCTCACACTGCCACAGGAACCGCCTTCGATGTGACGTTGTAAGTTGGTGCTGTTGTAGAACGTGCGTCAACAACCTTCACACTTGGGTCGTTGAGGGATCGGTCGGCGCGAGTTCTCCAGATCTCCTTTCGCTTTTGGGCAGCGAGAATGCCGGTGTCGTCGAAGGCAGAGTGGTCTCGCGAAGACCTGCCCACAGTCTGTACAGCTGAGGTGTTGAGCAATAGGTCCTTCTCTCTCCCTGACACCTTCCTCCTCGATTGCGATCTCCTTTCCGACTATCTCCAACTCCTCCTCCTCCAGAAATCTCTCCACCGAATGAACGGGGAGGAGAGGGAGGTCGTTTGCTGCAGGTGGTGGTGGCGATGCTGGGATGACAATGGGACGGGAGGGAACGTCGCCCTCCAGGAGGTAGGCAGCCATCTGTTGAGAAAAAGAGAAAAGAGATTAGTAATATGATCATAATTTCAAGTTTGAAGTCATATCCCCCTATTTCCCAATCACGGTTACTTACCATCTAATGAATTAATCTCCGGCAACACCGATGGACGCGGATGAGGCAGGAGTTGGACGCGAGCCGAAGGTGGAAGGGTCCTAGCTTCGATGTCGGAGGGACGTAGTGACGAGGACCAGGGACTGGAGCAGGGACTGGTACAGGGAGTGGAGCAGGTGGTGGAGGTTAGGTATTTCCGCCTCGCGGCTTCCTCCCACTTCTTCATCTTGGCCATATCTGTAGAGAGGAAAGAGAGATTAGATAATGAGACAAGGATGATGCAGAGGATCAGAAGCAGTCTAAACATGAAATGTTAAAGATACTTACACTTGCCAAGCCGCTCATAGGCTTCCCCGATTGCTCCTTGGGGAACGGGTTCCCCATTACGAATACATTCATGTACTGAAAAAGAATGACAGCAAGGATAAGCAGAGGTAAAATTCGGATTCGGTTGAAACATGAACAAAATAAGGGAGGGGCTCTTGATTTTAATTGGGATGTCTACCCTAATGATGTTAGTAATAGAGTGATACTTGATACAAATACTTACATTGCTCGATGGTGGCCTTCTCCATCTCAGCAGCAATACGGTAATTCTCAATTTTGGCGAATTCCATATTTGAACGATTGCAGATGATTAATTGTAAAACTTCAATCACTGAAAAGGAAAGATGAAAATCGTTTCATTTGCCTAGTCAACGTTTATCATGGGAACAATCATTGAAGTGACATCTAATGAATTACATTTCACTCTACTCCATATCATAAAGACTAACCTTTGTCGAATGGCTGAAGTACTCTGACCTGGCGAGAGAAAGCATCACGTTGAGTATGAAGTAGGCGAACGCCCAACATGAGCAACGGCTCGAGGTTTCGGTCTTACAAACGACGAACAACCCGTGCAACGCAATCCCTCTACGGCAGTACCCGCCGTCCCGAAGGAACGCTCGAGCAAAGGAGGTATTACAGCGATGATATGTTTTATGAGCAGAAGTGAATCTCTTGATAGCAAGAGACTATTCAACTTGATAGCAAGTCAAAACAACCTGATAGCAGGAGCTCACCGACACTAACCTTGTGAAAGATAAATGTGAAGAGCAGCGCTGGTGCACTGCCTTTTATATGATTTTCCTAAGCGGTGAATGGATGAGACCTCTCGTCCAATCACAGACGAGCTGGAGTTCCCGATGTGCGCACACACATTTGTAACGCGTTATTGAAATCGTCTTAGGTAAACATGATGTTTAGCAATATACTCAACCATGGCACCTGAAGTCAATACATTGAAACATGATGATTGCACGATTCGTTTTCATCAAGAGTGCTTCGGAGGCTTAATACAAGATTACATCCCAGAGTTTCAAAGAGAGGAGACAGAATTGGAAGCGTGTTTAGACTACACACGACAAATATTTACGGAGTTGATATCTTATTTCAAAGACAGTCTCATCAAGGCTCACTTAATTGCACATGTCAATTACACTCATTTTCCACAAGGTGAAGCAGCGGAAAGTGTTGATTTTCAATTACGTTCCTACGGACAAGAATATGTTACTGATGCTTCTGAGTTTTATACACGACATCTGCAGAAGATTATTTCTCGGATGGACAACTTTCATGGTTACGACGATCATTTCCTTCTGAATAAAATAAACCATATTGTCATTGCTATTAGTAAAGTGGGTTTCAATGATGTTAAATCAAAGACCAAATAATGTATTTTTTCATGACACTTGTGTTGTGCTAAACCTTCTAATGCTGTTGTGAGTTCAGTCAGTCATAAAACTTCAATGATCAAACTTTACTTTCTCAAACGTGCGTCACGGTAAAACTATTTGACTACACTAAACGTTGCTTTTGCAAACCATGATACACTTTCTGATGACACTCACGAATAAACTTCGATGATCAAACTTTACTTTCTCAAACGTGTGTCGCGGTGAAACTATTTGACTACACTAAACGTTGCAAACCATGATGCACTTTCTGATGACACTCACGAAAAAATTTCGATGATCAAACTTTACTTTCCCAAACGTGTGTCGCGGTAAAACTATTTGACTACACCAGCGCTTACATTTTATGACATGTGTGTTTCATAAAACGTCATTTTCAAACTTTCTAACCATACATCAACCTGTGTTGCAGTAAATTTTTTGTATACAACATGATAAAGTTTCTGACTACGTTCGCAAGAGCTTGTTCACTAGCGAAGAGAGAAATGAGTGTGTGGTTGCGTGTGGGGCATGAATGCCCTCCCAATTCATTTCATTCATCATTTCGTCTCCGTGATAGAGACAAGCAGAACGCATTGTTCATTCTCCCATTTATGGGCAATTATCGGGAGACAAGTGCAATGGAAATTTTATGAGGTAACCTGTGGCAGATAGCCAGATGTCGCCCTGGCGGTCAGAGTACAACGTTGAGACGAAAGGCAACCACTTGGAAACATGACGCAGAGAGGTTTCACAAGGATTACCATTGCCCACGTCCCGTGCAGTACTCATCGCTACGGACTTCACCGCTGTCTCGAAAGAATGCCCAACATGAGACATGAGTTGCCCCAGCGGTTTCGGTATAAACTATGACACACTCCCTTGCCACACTTATCACTACGGCATCGTCCGCCGTCCCGAAGGAACACCCTGTCAGTAGAATATTACAGCAAAACTCTCCGTGTCTTGCTCGCTTTCAGTGAAAAGCCGCTTATACCATGAGAAGACTGGCTCAGACATCATTAAAAATGCTTTCATTGACTTCAGCAGGGTCGAAAACCCCAGAAAACCTCCAAAACTAGTGAATTTAAATTTTTCAACTTTTTAGCACTACTTATGAAATTTTATAAGTAGTTTATCACTTAGCGCAGGTCAATAGCGACCGAACCTTTTTTGAATCAAGTCAAACGGACTTGTAGAAGCAAAGTTACAAGCGTTTAAAGTTTTGGATTCTTTTATGGCCTGGAGACGAAGGCCATCTCCTGGCGAACCTCTAAGTCTGACGCCTTAGCTGATATCAGCAATGAAATTTTCTAAGTCGGTCCTACGGAAACCCGGTTTTTGGAGATTTCCAATGCTATCATCAGAGCTCCGGAGTTCACCTACCCCAACCCAGTCGGGAGGAGAACTGGTTTCCACAAGGAGAGTTTCCACTTATATAGTTTGTGGCGATCAGCTGATGACGCAATATCCATCATCCAAATCTTAAAACACGTCTATCTCCGGTTCTAGTGCTCCTATTGACTTGAAACTCACCCTCTCGATGCAGAATGGCATGCTGATTCCAAATCTGGTCTCTATTTTCCCGTCCGAGGCTTGGTTCACCCGCTAGAGCGATTTTCGTACAAAGTCTAACTCCGCCAATGTCCCAAATTTTCAATGACTTTTCATCTCTAAACAAAGGCAGATAGGAGCAACCCGTGTCTTCCACTGAATTTGTCTGATTCTTAGGTTTCAAACGAGCTATTGCACGACTTTCTACGATCCCTACCACCAAAGTTGGAAGATAGCTGCCGAGGGGGGGAGGTCAGCACTTTTTCTTTCCGATTGAGCTGGAAACAAGTTTCTAGACCCAAAATTTCACGTAGATTCCGAATCTGGCCTCTGTTTTCCCATCCGAGGCCTCCTTCATGCCGAAAAACGACTTTTCTCATCCCAAAACATCCAAAACCCTCCCTTTTCCAACTCTGACTTTTTTCTGCCATTTTCCTCTCTCAACCCAGAAAAATAGGACCAAACTGAGCTTTCCACTGCATTTTTCTCACTCCTATCTTTCAAATGAGCTGTCACACGACTTTCTACGATCTCTAGAACCAAAGTTGGAAGTCTCGTTCCAGAGGGGGGGACGTCCTCGAAATTTTTTCTCTCCGATGTCGCTGGAAACATCCTTCCTAACCCAAAATTTCACGTAGATTCCGAATCTGGCCCCTGTTTTCCCATCCGAAGACTCCTTCATGCCGAAAAACGACCTTTCTCATCCCAAAACCATCAACACCCGCCTTTTCCAACTCTGCCGCTCCACCCCTTGCCTCCCAGGAAAACTCCTCCTGCCTTCCTTACCAACCCAACATTTCACGTAGATTCCGAATCTGAACTCCAATTTCCCATCCAAACCCTCCTTCATGACGATTTCGGACTTTTCTCATCCCAAAAACCACCAAAACCCACCTTCTCTCACTATATCCTTCTCACATTCCTACCCTTCTCCCTTCCGAGATTCCACCCCGTGCTGGAAAACTTCTTCCTTCCAGAGGGGGGTAGGGAACAGTTTCTTCCTCTCGGACCCATTCCTCCCAGCACATCCTTGGCCATGTCCTTCCTCTCCAGAGGGGGGGGGCTGAGTCATCATGAGGACTCATCACTGCACCGCACTGGACTTCTTTTTGGAACGGGATTACTACTGCTGCTGTTGTACTGCTTAGTCCAATAGACCTCCTTCACGACTCGTCCTTTCCAAGACCAGTCACCAGTCACGGTCGATGACGGTTGCATTGTCGAGGTCAATCCAATGTCCGCTTTCTGCCACATGTTTAGCCATTTCTTATCGGTCAACGTCTAACCCGCGAATTGCGCGTGCATGTTCTTCTTCATTTTGTGTGGGAGTGAAAAGATATCTCTCCCAAGTAAACTGCCGGGAGGAAATATCACCTTTTCAGTCCCACGTGATCAGAAAATTAACTTTCCTTCACGCTGTTAACTTTTCCAATGCAAAATCCTATAAAGGACAAATCATGAAGTCTATAAACGAGTTATGATTAGCCCATGGAAGTGGAATCATTAGCCCATGGAATCATTTATTGTCGATAGACAAAGCAATTGTGGCCTGTGTACCTGACAGCTGCCGGTCCGTCCTGTGTCCAAATTTCACTGGACTCCATTCCTCATATTTCAAACAGTTGAAATCATAGAAGTGGATAATAGTACACTAGAATGGAAGTTTGATATCTTGCCTATGTAGAATGATGGCACATGAAAAAATCTATGGTTTTTAGATCAGATTCGATCTAAAACATTATATCATAGTCAAACTATTTGCCAAGTTGGTTGTGGAAGTTGTTGGCAGCAAATTACCGGATCTTTATGAAGAGAATTTTAGTGAGATGGTATTGTATCATGTGAAATAGTCTACTATTCCATGGATAAATACACTGTGTCTATTTGTGCCAGTCATTGACAACTATTATACAATTTTTCAACACTGGAATACGAATTAAAATCTGATTCACAGAGTCATATTGAAAGTGGTCGCTGTAGTGGTTCGAAGAACATCTCAAGAATTAACAGATAAAATTTCTAATTATTGGATAATTTCTCGGTCAAGCGGTTAAGAAACCTATTGTTTTTCTGCACACTTAAAATCTTCTTTACCTACAATAATTTATCAGATAAATAGAATGTCGCTGGAACTCTTCAACTAATTATTGAATGACCTATGTGATATAATTTGATGATATATTGGCAGCTGATTTTCAAATTCATGAAGAGATTTTGAATATTGTTCAAATATAATGAGCAGGGGCTCTTTAAAGTAAAATAAATGCTCTAACATTTCTTGGCCTCTGATTTCAAGCTGCAGCAATGCATGTTCTGCAAATCGACATTACAAGTTGCATATGTGTCTGATTATACTCTTGATAGATTATAGGAGCGATATTCCAAAATGATGAACGTACAGAACGTTTTAGAGGATTTCCTTTTTTGTCATTCTGTCGCTGCAGTATTTTGTAAATTCATTATTGCCTTTGTGTACATGCTCTTTGGACATGGGGCAACAATCCAGATCACAAATTGGCTTGATAAATATAAATGCCAATCAGAAAACAGGGAAACTAGCTCGTACAATTTTCTTTTTGCCCCAACTGAGTTCCCCCGCCGTGTGCCATAATTTTCATGCAATTTCCATTCTAGGACTTTCTATGGTATTGTTAATTTCTATGACCACAGCTAAACACTCATTTATGACATGTAATATTTATGTTATCTATGTCATAATTTTCATGCTTAATTCCACGCTATCATCTTATTTTGCTGTCATAGTTTTTGTATATATTTCTTGCAGAGATTATTTGA
Source organism: Prostheceraeus crozeri (assembly GCA_907163375.1). Lineage (NCBI taxonomy): Eukaryota > Metazoa > Platyhelminthes > Polycladida > Euryleptidae > Prostheceraeus > Prostheceraeus crozeri. The sequence continues at coordinate 12,053 of CAJQUW010011752.1, read as the reverse complement.
ATATAAAAGTCATTTATCCCCTTTCAAGTCTCTAGACGAAACGGAAAAAGTCGGGAAAATTCTTTGTTTTGATTGTCTTTCATTTGGCTTAATTATTTACATAGCATACTATACATATATACTATAGCATGTTTCTGAGTTTTAGTATCAATTTCGAGTCAAAGCTGGCACACAGAAAAAAGCTATCCCAGCTTGAAAACAGCCATTTTTGGCATTTTTTGAAAAAACACGATTTTTGAATGCCTGGTGTAGCTCTCTGTATTCTGGTTACCGCTCAAGATCACATCTGTGAAACACACTGATATACAGCAACACAATTGTCATGGTTATTACGGGTAACAAGAATACAGAAAGCTGTGAGATTAGTTTAAATTTTTTGTATTTTTTCGCGGACCCAATTTTTTTACCATCTTTGGAGCCGTTGAAATTCATACCAAAATTCCTTTATACCAAACTAATGCTGCATGCAAAGTTTGGTTGAGTAACGAATATGCAGAAAAAAGTTACAGCGGCGTAAAAATTCAAATTTTGAGAATATAGACAATTTTGAGTTATAAACATTTGTTATCAAATGTCTGTAACATTTAATAACTATAAACAGCGAAAACAAATTTATTTACAATCAGACGACTTTTCGATTTCGATCTCATAAGAATTGTTCTAATGATAGCAGATTAACAAGAAACAAAATCACTTTCATAGAAGAAACCAGATCTGCATGATGTGCCAGAAACATGATCTGCAAACAATTATGCCGTAATTGGAGAATACCGGAACGAGATCAAAGAGATTGGAGAAAATCAGAGGAACATAGTGCTCGTTATATGAATAACTTTGATGGGTTGCATTATTTTCATAGGAAATCAGCCTTCTATGATCAAAAGATATTTCCTAGAACATTTTACTAACATGACATTCCTAATAACATTATATATACATCTCTATGTGAACATTAGACATGATATGAACTTGTGCTGTATTTCAAAAATATAACCATTAATCCCTTGAGAAGTCCAGGAAAAGGACTGAAACCAGTACGGATTTACGTCCTTAGTTTTGATTGCCATCCTTCGGGTTATTATTTTCATACATTTATTGCCATTTTTGTATTTCTTTATATATATATATATATATATATATATATATATATATATATATATATAAATAGAAATGAAAAGCACCAAAAATGGAGAAATATATAGTAATTATCGTGACCAAAGAGAGTATAAATGAAAAGACCAATAGTAACTAAAATGCCCGACCGGTTTCTGCCTCTTCGAGGCTTCTCAAGGGCTGCAATGAACTATATTTGCATAGTTAACTCAAAATTATACATTCGAAAATTATGGTATGTAGAGATGAAACACAACTTCTCACAAATAAAGATATGTTGCCATATCAGATAAGGACTGAAAAATAGAAATCGAATGAAATGTGGAATTGAATGAAATCTATGAAAATTTATACGGTTGAAGGTTCTTATTGATTACTGTATACATGTAGGCTATTAATTTTTATTGAGCACTGGTCTTAGTGCTCAACTGGTCTTAGTGGTCTACATGTATACAGTAATCAATAAGAACCTTCAACCGTATAAATTTTCATAGATTTCATTCAATTCCACATTTCATTCGATTTCTATTTTTCAGTCCTTATCTGATATGGCAACATATCTTTATTTGTGAGAAGTTGTGTTTCATCTCTACATACCATAATTTTCGAATGTATAATTTTGAGTTAACTATGCAAATATAGTTCATTGCAGCCCTTGAGAAGCCTCGAAGAGGCAGAAACCGGTCGGGCATTTTAGTTACTATTGGTCTTTTCATTTATACTCTCTTTGGTCACGATAATTACTATATATATATATATATATATATATATATATATATATATATATATATATATATATATATATATATATATATATATATATATATATACATAAAACAAAAAGATGTCTTCAGGAATAAGATATTATTTACCACAAATTTTCAGGCAGTTGCTTCAGCTCGTCGTCAGGTGGAAAAGGGAAATTACATTGGGAGACATGAGTACAAAATTTTAAAAATTTTGTGATGACATAGCTTGGCGCAAGTTTACATAGATGTTATCAAGTTCTATATGTCTATTGATGGAGTGATCTGAGGAGTACCAAGCTTCCATGAATTCACGACCATATTTATGTTCACATGAGTTGATGGATTTTGCACTGCTATCCATTTTGATTGGAGCAACCATTGAACAAGTCTGCGACGAGCTTGGGCGGCGAGTGAGAGACCGCTATTCACTTCCACCGGTGTCCCTGAATATTCTCTCTGAAAGACTGACAGAGCAGTGGCTTCTCCTTGAAACATCCTTCATTCAGAGACTTTGTGAATCCATGCCATCTCGGACTACTGAATGTATTGGAGCTAGAGGGGGGTACACGCGCTATTTAAGTTGAATCTGCTACATGCGTTGTTTTTCTGTGCTAGCGACTTGGTGGAGATTGTGACTAAATTATCAAGGTATCATACATACATGTATATATACCAGTCAAAAATGAAAGAAGTTAAAGTCGTAAATGTTTCAAAAATTTTGTCAATGAGTATATTTACTTATCTTAGCAATGCTTCCAACATTCAGTCTTTGTAACAAACCATAGAAATTTTGCTTCCAAACATCAATAAGAAATGGTATGTAACGCAATCTGATATCATTATACAATGAACATGCACAAATAAAATGAAATACAGTTTCTATTGTTCCATCATTGCACAAACTGGATATTCTATCTTCATATTCTAATCTATTTCTATAACTACCTGTTCTTAACGCTAAATTATGATTTCCGCACATTCTTTTTAGCAATGGTGCTATATCTTCATGTGCTGAATTAACCCCTTGACTGCTACCAAGAAATTTGACAAGAGGCTGTGTGGTGCGGATGACTAGGTATTCAAGTCATAAGGATGATTCCGTTATATGCAACTTGACGAGTCCTCCTTCGCGTGCTGTAATTAGCTGATAAAGCAAATATAAGAGTGGAATGAAGAAGTTTTAAGCTGTTCGAAGATTAAGATCGGCTCTGCGGGGAAAATGAAAATTATGCAATTGGCAAACATATTCAGATGATGTATGCATAGGTTGAACATGGGTTGAACGATTTATGAAGGATGATAAAGGAAGAGATTCATAACAGATAAATTGGACAATAAAGTGGTCGAGTAAATATATTTTATTGAATACAATTAATAGTAAGAAAAACAGCCACAAAAGTTGGAAGTTAAAATATATTCTCCCGAGCTTTCGTCTGCATACGGCCAACATATTCATGGGAAATAGCGGGGCAACATCAATGAATGGCAACAATAAGATTTCGCGGTATCAAAGTAAACAAATCTATTTTATTTACTTTGATGCAAGTAAGTAAACAAGAGTATGATTTCTCAAATCTCTATTATTTCTCTTAGTGAATGATACTGAGCTCAGTATTGTCAACAGACTCTTTGTGTTCAACAGACTTGGTGGTTTATGTTTTGTTATTGAAACACTAGGTGACATGCCACGCGTGATTGATTCACGCGTAATTGCGGAACACCCCAAACATCCGTGGTTAAGGACATTCTATTCTTCTACCCGCGTACATACACGCTGCACTAAGAGTCAGAAATCACTTGATGTGATGCTGTTAAAACATGGGAAATGTTTATGAATACGCGCGGGCGAGCGTTTATAGTTTGCGCGTCGTCTACGGTTGTCTGTGCTGCCGCATGACCCACGGATGAACCGCTAAGCATGTTCTGTCTTCCCTGAGCATGAAATTGAGGTCCTATCACATTGTTTAGCCTCTGATACATGCAGACACATGATGCGATCGATACTTGGACTTGGGACATAAAATATATGCCGATAATTGGTTCAACAGTGTGCGCCTCGCAAATTTTCTTTTGAACAGAAGAACTTTTTTGATTGGGACTATTCGTTCAAACAGAGGTGTTCCTGTAATGCTGAAATCAGAAACTGTTGCTACTCGATCAACTTCCTTTGTAAGATCAGGTAGCATACTTTTGTCGAAATTTTGTGATAAAAAATCGAGCGGACTGAAAATTGTCTACATTATCGATACTTTTAATGTTGCAAATATGCATGATGTATCTTGTGTGACAAAACAAGGTAAACAAATCGATTTTCAAAAAAGTGAAAGTATGATTTCCTACAATAGAAATATGGGTGGCGTCGATCGATCAGATCAAATATTGCACCCATATGATGCTGCAAGGAAATCTTACAGATGGTTTGTCAAGATAGGCGTTCATTTGATACAAAGACTCTGTCGTCTAAATGCGCATGTTGTGTACCGCAAATATGGTGGTAAAGAACGTTTTGAACAGTTTTTGATTTCATGTACAAAGAAACTTTTGTTAGGTACAGGTGATGGACGATTAGAGGTACATTTACCTCAATCCATTGATGTGAGTGTCTGTCACTATCCAAAAAAATTGTCAGCGCGAGGAGAGAATAGATTCCCGACCAAAAGATGTCATGTGTGCTACCGTGAAGGTCGCAAGAAATTTTCCACAATTGTATGTGAAACGTGTCCAGGTGAACCTGTTCTGTGCATCACAGATTGTTTTAAAAAGTTTCACGCAAAATAAACATACACATTATGTCAAATTTGTATGCTATTTTACGTAGTTGTAAATACGTCGAAAAATAATGTAAGTATATTCCATGTAAAATATACAAATTTAGAATGGGACTTCTAGTTTGCTTTCTAATGATATGCTCATTTGAATATACTTACAGAAGCGAAATGTTGACTTTTTGTTATTGAAGTTATACTTGGAATGGGATCTATTACTTAAAAATCCCTACACGTATTCGCTTATAATACAAATTTCATTGGCCGGTCAATCATATATTATATTTTGTGTTGAAAAGCACGAAAGTCTCTCTGGAAAGTTTTCATTTGATAAGAAAAATTAATGATAATGCAAGTTACGATAACAGAATATTAGAAAGTAATTATCAACATAATAATAAATCGTTGATTAAATTTAACTAAGAAAAAGTTAAATTGAAACAAGAGAAAAGAAATAGGGCCTATGAGAAAGAGCATAGTGGATTTAGATAATTTGTCATTTCTAAATTGCAATGCTAATTTGATAAAAATAGAATAAAAGCGATATTTCATTTTACATTTATTTTGAAATTATATATTTCAATATTGTTGCTATACATCTAATTTATTAACGTCATCAATAGCAAAGTGATGTAAAACGGGAAATGGGTTTTTAATCTAAAAAACATCTAGTAATTAGTTTGGCCAGGTCTAGCTGCTTTGCTATCGATACGCGATTCTCGACGCTTTGTAATAACGCACACAATTTGGGCAAGGGAAATTTTGTTGAAACAGCGAAGAGCAATTACGTCTCATAGTCATATCCCGGTCTTTCCTATAAACATCAATGGCTATAAAGAAATTCATGCCCAAGCGAGGATTCACAATTCTTATGCGTTACTCTTTATCCGCTTTTAATGTATGAAAGATGTTATCTATACCATTCACCAGCAGAGACGACTAGGCCATGGAATTCTAGATATTAACACCTGGAATGATCACTCATTTTGACGCGCTACGATGAGAGGCCATTAGGCAGACGCGCGTGAAATGATTGTTTTTTTGTCGGATTAGTTAATCGTCCAGTGCTTTATCCTATCTTATGCATACAACTATTGCTACATGCATATATTATTGTTGATAGGAACATCGGCACATTGTATTCATTTGTTTGATATAGGGTCTTACAGCATTAACAAAATCATGAATAACTAAAAACAAATACATTTCAAAATAATGCTTTTAGTGATTCGAAAACTTGGAACACTTTGCGTTTAAATTGGCCTTCAAATCTCTTTCTGAGATTCCATTTGTGTAGTTTTTCAAAAAGCAATTATACAGACGATTGGACATTTCAAAAACAAGATCGTGCCCATTTGTACACATGGTTCTACCGAATGCCTCAATGTTGTTGTCTAAAAAGAGATTTTCAACCACGTTACAAAATATGCGACGGCTGTTTTGAGTCGAAAACAATTTTCTCGATAATGCTTGCGATGCGTCGACCTCTTTAAAAATTTTTCAGCAACACACGCTGATCTGCAGTACATGGCTTAGCGGAAAATATAAGCCTCCTCTATCGATTGAATCAAGAAATTCATCTGCGGGCGTGTTCTCGTCCACAGTTAAATTCTTGTCCGGATCAATCAGTGAAGCTTTGCAGGAATCACATTTTTTCGTTCTATAAATGGATCGGGCACAGGCATCACAAACATATGAGAGGACAACCATGTCTTTCTCTGATGGCAAATGGTTCAATAGAAGTTCATCAGATAGTTCCTTTGCTATTATTCCAATATCAACTTGTACAGGCTCACTTAATTCAAGGACATTATCAATGTCAGCAACAGAGAAGCCTGAGTATCTCAAAAGTGAGATGGCTCGAATCTTCCGCTCACTATACTCCAGCTGCTTCAAACAGACAAAATAATTCGCACCACTGAGCTGTCGATGCCATCCGAATTGTGATTCCAGGTTGTCTGATTGAATAAGTCCGAGGAGAAGGTAGTTAAACCCATGCTCTTCAAACAAGTGGTGCGACAAGCCGACAATAGCAGGGATAGTCTGCTTGAAAGCGAGAAATGTTTGTTTGGTAAGCCCGGGTTCCTGAAAATAATACATATATGTAGTTCAATATATTATCTCAATTGTTAATTCAAATTAATGAAAAAAATAATTATCTCCCGGCACGAAATCTAGTAGAAAATAGTTCATTCAACCAGAAACATTTGATATTATCTGCATTTCATTTTGTAAATATTCGAATATGTAAACAGAGAAATTTCATGAAAATTATCTCATACAGCGCTCTCTGTCTATTGGAAATTATCTTGAATACTATATAAGGGTATGGCTTCAAACATATTGATTAATGGTTCATTTAACAAGTGTCTTACCTGGGAATCTTCCCATTTGCACAAAAGGCATGAAATTCCATTAGAAACTTTAGCTTCCAATCGTCAACAGATGTAACGGGATCTAAAGTGATGTCTCTCTTGTGGAATCCAATACTCGAAGTCTTAACATTCAAGATTTTCCAAACTTTTCTAAATAGTTCAATAATTTTGGCAGTATTGACATATCCATAAGCTTTCAATGCGTAGATAGTGGACTCGTGGAACGCAGCATTTGCCAGTTTAACATTCGTTTTTTGAATATTGGAAGGATTCATGACGGTCTTGTTCAACTTGTGAGCTAGTTTTAGGGTTTGGTTTTTCTCTGCTTCGTAAACAGAAACTATATCTTTGAAACGGCCTTCAGTACATTCACAAAACATTAGAGGAAATTCAGGATAGCGAAAAGTAGCTCTCGAGCGAAAATTGTTGTAAAGGTTCTTCAGATCATTGGTTGGATAAAAAAAGAGGAATAGTTTCTTGCCATTGACAGGATTCAAGCTGCTCTATCAAGAAATTGAGACAACGATTCTCTGTTGTATTTTCATCCAGCTCGACTTGTCTCTGAAAATGTGAAAGTAATAATGTATGATATTGAATCTGAAGAAACGTGCGTTGCACGAATATGAAATGCAAGATTCAAAAAATGTCAGTAGTAACCCCATCCCAGGCGCAAGCCCAAAATGCGAAACGATGAGTCATCAGGCTGACGCCCCCCCCCTGGAAGGAAGTCGCCAAGGATGTGCTGGGAGGAATGGGTCCGTGAGGAGGAGCGACGTTCACGAAACCGCCCCCCCCCCCGACGACTCAACTGTCCAAATTGGTCGAAAAGACCAAAGTTGTTCAGAATCATGTGAAACAAACTTCTATCAATGTTTCAGGTTGAAATGCGTCTAAAAAATTTTTTCGAAAATGCTTCACTACGGTGGTTGAAAATTTTTCAAGTCCAAATGTGAAATGTCGCCTTTTTAGCCAACTTTGACGATGAATAGCGGAGGATTGGAAGTGAATGGAGAGCTCGGGTTTCTTTTAGGGGCAAGACCGCGCTTTGTTCTCTAGGATCTACTCTTTTCAGATGCGTGGCAGGCTCCGTTTCCAAATGAGAGCCTGTTAAAAATCGAGTTTTTGTGCATTTTCTAAGATTTTGGAACTTTTTGAAAAAACGACCGAGTGTTTTAACTCGGCTTCTGGTCATCGTAGAGGGTCGAGGGATATCTTAAATGAAAGGGGAGAGCGAGAAAACGTGGCACTCAAAATTTGGAGTCAGTCAGAGCACTAGAACCGGAGATAGACGGGTTTAAAGTTTTTGGATGATGGGTATTACGTCATCAGATGATCGCCACAAACTATATAAGCAGGGAACCGACAGAGACTTTTCATTTAGAGGAGAGCGATTGTCAAAGGTAGGTCGTCTCTCTGAGCTCCGATGATAGCTTCGGACATTCCAAATTCCGGGTTTCTATAAGAAACCGACTTAGAAAATTTCATTGCTGATATCAGCTAAGGCGTCAGACTTGAAGGTTCGCCAGGAGATGGCCTTCGTCTCCAGGCCATAAAAGACTCCAAAACTTTAAACGCTTGTAACTTTGCTTCTACAAGTCCGCTTGACTTGATTCAAGAAAGGTTCGGTCGCTATTGACCTGCGCTAAGTGATAGACTACTTATAAAATTTCATAAGTAGTGCTAAAAAGTTAAAAAATTTAAATTCACTAGTTTTGGAGGTTTTCTGGGGTTTTCGACCCTGCTGAAGTCAATGAAAGCATTTTTAATGATGTCTGAGCCAGTCTTCTTATGGTATAAGCGGCTTTTCACTGAAAGCGAGCAAGACACGGAGAGTTTTGCTGTAATATTCTACTGACAGGGTGTTCCTTCGGGACGGCGGACGATGCCGTAGTGATAAGTGTGGCAAGGGAGTGTGTCATAGTTTATACCCAAAATCGCTGGGGCAACTCATGTCTCATGTTGGGCATTTGACACAGTTCTCAACGTAGCACTTTGAACGCCAATCGGTTGAGTCTTAGCTATCTTGTCATGGGTGTCCTCTAAACATCTGCATTGCAAAACGCTGGTGAATCAAGCTCTCTACGGCTTGCTATCAAGCTGATCAAAGCAACGACTTACCAACCTCCTGTAAATAACTCCACCGGTTTTCATGTCTGGCGATCAAGTCATGGATGGTGCAAATCACGGAGATTTTCGGTGTGATACTTCCTGTGGGTGATTTCGAGACAGCGGTGAAGTCCGTAGCGATGAGTACTGCACGGGACGTGGGCAATGGTAATCCTTGTGAAACCTCTCTGCGTCATGTTTGCAAGTGGTTGCCTTTCGTCTCAACGTTGTACTCTGACCGCCAGGGCGACATTTAGCTATCTGCCACAGGTTACCTCATAAAATCTACATTGCACTTGTCTCCCGACAGTTGGCCAACCATGCGAGAATGAACCATCAGTTCTTGTTGTCTCTATCACGGAGATGAAATGATGAAGGGATGGAACGGGAGTACATTCATGCGCCACACGCAACACATCACAGACTTCTCTCTTCGCTAGTGAACAAGCTCTTGTCAGTGTAGTCAGAAACTTTATCATGTTATACAAAAGTTTCATTGCAACACAGGATGACGTATAGTTAGAAAGTTTGATCATGACGTTTATTCGTAAGTCTAGTCAGAAACTTCATCATGTTGTACAAAAGTTTTATTGCAACACAGGTTGATGTATAGTTAGAAAGTTTGATCATTGAAGTTGTATTCGTAAGTCTAGTCAGAAACTTTATCATGTTGTACAAAAGTTTTATTGCAACAATGGTTGATGTATAGTTAGAAAAGTTTGATCATGATGTTTTATGAAACACACATGTCATGAAATGCAGGCGTTAGTGTAGTCAACTAGTTTTACTGTGACGTACGTTTGTGAAAAAAAAGTTTGATCATCGAACTTTATTCGTGAGTGTCATCAGTTAGTGTATCATGGTTTGTAAAAGCAAAGTTTAGTATAGTCAAATATTTTTACTGTAACAGGTTGATGTATAGTTAGAAAAGTTTGATCATGATGTTTTATGAAACACACATGTCATGAAATGCAGGCGTTAGTGTAGTCAAATAATTTACCTCGACGCACGTTTGTGAAAATAAAATTTGATAATTGAAGTTGTATTCGTAAGTCTAGTCAGAAAGTGTATCATGGTTTGCAAAGTTAGTGTAGTCAAATTTTTTACTGTGACACCCGTTTGAGAAAGTAAAGTATGATCATGACGTTTATTCGTGAGTGTCGTCAGAAAGTGTATCATGGCTTGTAAAAGTTTTACTGCTACACAGGTTGATGTATAGTTCGAAAAGTTTGATTATCGACGTTTACGAAACACAAGTGTCATGAAATGCAAGTGTTAGTGTAGTCAAATAGTTTACCTCGACGCACGTTTGTGAAAATAAAGTTTGATCATTGACGTTGTATGACTGACCGAACTCATCACAGCACTAGAAAGTTTTAGAAGGTTTTACTTCAGCATAGGTTGATGTATAGTTAGAAAAGTCTGATCATGACGTTTTATGAAACACACATGTCATGAAATGTATGCGTTAGTGTGGTCAAATAGTTTACTTCGACGCACGTTTGTGAAAATAAAGTTTGATCATTGACGTTGTATGACTGACCGAACTCATCACAGCACTAGAAAGTTTTAGAAGGTTTTACTGCACAGTGTAGATTGTCTTGTAACTTACTTTCACAGTGTTAGAAAGTTTTATTGGAGACAGTTGCCAAATGTTTCCCTATTAGAAAATTCAAACTTTATGACTGTTGGATTAGCTTCATCAGGTTTATTTGAGGAAAAGCGTCGACCAAAAGATCGACGCATGTCGCTCTCCTGCCCCCTCGGTAGTCAATACTTGAATCCAAAAAAGGCACAGAGTTCTTGGCACCAAATATATTTCGGTCCTACGACCTTCTTCAGTGGTGATGTCACAAGAACTGAATTTTACAAGTAGCTGATGCAAATGACAATCAATAATCTGAACATTGACATGCTTTGGTTACACAATAGAGAGTCCAGCACTACATTGTAGAAATTAGGCACAGTTAAGAACTAAATGGTGAACAGGTGCACAATTACTCAGCAAATTGAAAGTCATAGCTTTCTAAAAACAGGACATGCTAGCATAGAAATTTCACAAGAAGAAATAAAAATGAATATGTCAGCATTGATTCGGTTTGAACAATAAACAGCTCATCAGACAGCACAGCTGGGTGACCTATACGCAAAACAAGTCAAGGAAAAAAACCCCCGAAAATCAGTATTTAAAGGGAAAGCTCAAACATAGAAGATGGTCACAGAAATGAATACGGCAAAAATACCATACTTCAACAAAAGACAGTAATTCCGAACCGATATGAGAGAAATAAACAAATGCACCTAAGCGCAAGAAAGAATAATACCTATTAAAGAATGATAAAGATAAAAAGTCGAAAAAGGATCATAAAATAAATTAAATAAGAGGAAAAACGCAAATGGAATACTGATAAGTAAATTAAGGCAGATTATTCAGGATATATACAATAAATACATGAACAAAATATGAAAATCCTGCACAAGAGTAGAAGAAGCGGAAAAAACATCAACGTAAGAATGACAAAAGGTTGCGATCAGTTTTGTATGATAGACGAACAGAAATGTCAGGAACATCGCGACAGGCACTTCGGATAAAGGAATTGAGCCGCGCAGTACACTCTCCATGTGACGTCAAAAGGTTAACAGTACTGACAGCTGGAGTTACAGCCCTGTTAAGTACCAGCGGGCGGCCCGTATGCAGAGTGCCAATCCATTTGGACTCTTTCATGAGCCTGTGACTCTAGTAAAAGCAGTTTTCTACTGCAGTAAGACTGCGAGTTTAGAATGTTATATGCAAACAGTGTTCACCACAGCGCTAGAAAGTTTTACTGCGCTGTGTAGATTGTTTCACACAAGGTCTTATAGTCAGCGTTGAATATTTTATAAAACCAGATGTTATCACAAACGTTGAGTGTGTGAGAGCTAGTTCCATGACATTGAAATCGCGT